>SNQJ01S0033480.1:25882-50717 GCA_010110895.2 Picea sitchensis | reverse complement strand
TGTGGTTCTCGAGATCAGCTTGCTGATATCTTTACAAAGCCACTAGGAAAATTTGTTTTTGATTTTCAGAGACAACACTTAGGCATAATCAGTGTTGATATTTGTAACTGTTGAGTTTAAGAGGGAGTGTTAAATATAATGTAACCTCAACAGGCTGACTGTACACTGCGAGCTGTCTTGGCCAGTTGTACTTTCTATTCTTGTTTTGCTTGAGCCTATTTAGCTCAGCTATTTCCCTTTGCATTGTACTAACTACTTCAAAACTTCTTCATGTACTCATTTTGTACTCTTCTTCCTATATTCTAATATACTGTTTTCTATTGTATTCTTTCTCTCTGCATTTCTTGCTTCCCAATTTATCACCAACAGGGAGATTGTTCAATGCACTGATACAAAGAAACTATTGAGTATTGATGGAAAATCCATCCAAATTGTTGATGATAAGAATTCTCCAAGTGCCTGACGAAAAAAATTTGAGGGCGCCAATGATGAAGTAATTTTCTCTTCTTCGATCGACAAGTTCCTTCTGGCCGTCGATAAGAAGGGTAATTCCAATTTCTAATAACCAAGAAAAATTGTGGGTGTTGATGGGATCAACCCTTAGCAATCTCTGATGGAAGATAGTTTCCACCAATCGTCGATGGGTGAGAAAAGTTGAAGGCGTCGATAACTAAATATTTCCAGTCAAAACATTTTTAGGTTGTTGATGAAACATTTTTGACCATTGATCTCACGATGAGAGATGAATTTGCACCATTGATTCTTCAACTTCTCGTTCGGTACTTATCCCTTTCCAGAATGGACTTTTCCATGTGGACCTATCCACATCATCAATCGTGCAATCCACGGTACATAGAATTTTCCCATGAACCCTGTCCACGTCATTCATATAGTCCATGTCATCATCTGTACATGAATCCTACCACCATACGCCTCATCCATATGGTCCACATCATCATTTGTACAGTCATATTGCTAGGCTTCAAGTTGTTTTGGTCTGCCGATGTGCAAAGTAATTTATATCACCGTAGCGATAGTTCTCTTGACTCTCTGATTGGTGAGTTCTATAACTCGTTGATAGGGGAGTTTCTCTTGCTTGTGGATGGGTGAGTTTCTTCTACTCACTGGAAACAAGGTCCTTCACCAAAAACGAAGTCTTTTCAACCCGCCATGCCCTAGACTCTGATAGAGTGGACTCTGTCCACGTCATTTTCTATACAATCCATGTTATACATTATTATGTCACTGTGGACCGTATCCATACACGTCGTCTGTATGGTCCATGTCATCACTTGTTACGCAAATAGTACACCTATTGGACATGGGCACAATTAATAATCTTTTAATTATAATTCTTAATCTTATGGACAACAATTGAAGATGTTGGCATATTCTTGGTCGTCCTCCCAAATCAATGAATGAAATTTAATATTCATAACTTCCTTGCATTTATAAATACTTATGTTTCATTGTTTACTTTTTCACATTTACTTAATATGATTAATAATTTACTACACTAACCACTGATTGTCAAATTTATTTAATTAACAAAAATAAATATATATATATAAAACACTTCATTCTCACTTTCAGTAATGAATAACAAGTGTCAAATTATGAATCAGAAGAGGCCGACTATGAATGCCACATTTGGGAGGCATTTGGCACACATTAGTTAACTCATCACACATGTGATGCTCTCATATTGGGAAAACGTTTCGTTTTGGTTTGCATGGGAGTGAAACACGTCCATGTTTTAATTAAGAGTCTCTGTTTCAAGTAACAGTCGGGGTTAACATGGCGGAAGTTGGATTAACATGGCGTTTGGCACTATAGCCAGATATGGATGTGATTTTCTTTTTAAAAATCCAACCCTCTGCATTGCGACTACATTTCAAGATGTTGGATGTTGTGAGAGGAAGTTCACAGATTTTGAGGTTTTATGGATGGGAGAGTTTTGTCAAGAAATCTAAGTTTTCAATCATTTTGGTTAATAACATGTGTTTCCTCTTAAGAGGTCACAGGTTCAAATCCAGAGGGGGTAGGGTATGCATACCTTCGTAGACTTTACCATTCAAATCGCTGGGCGGAGGGGGGTCCCTTGTCCCACAAACAAGGAGGTCTCATACACCAATTTGGTGTGCTGGCTTGGCCGTGACCTTAAAAATAGATTATTATTATTATTATAACTACTCCCTCTCTCTGCAAATGGTGATGTTTTTGGTTAATTTGATTTTCTGACCTTGTCTCTGCAAATGTATGTTTTGTTAATTTGATTTCTGACGTGTGAGTGTAGATTCAAAGACTCTTTCAAAGCACCAAAATGACTATGGATTTTCTTTGTTAATTTGATTTTCTAACCTGTTAAGTGTATGCTTAGTGTAGATTCAAAGACTGTGTTTCAAAGCACCAAGATGACTATGGCCAAGAAAATTCAGCGTGATGGAAATACATGAGTATGGCCAAGAAAATCCATCGTGATGGAAATACAGTCTCGATTATCTCAAAGATAACCTTGCGCCAGCAACTAACAGTGAGTTTTACAAAACCCTAAATTTAAGACTATCATTATCTTCATCAGATTATTATTAATCTTGATATTTAAAATGGAGCAGAAGCTACACCATTTAGGGATGGGCAAGTTGCTCTTCACATGATTGGGACCTGTGGGATGCATTCCACTGCAGCGAGTTCAATATTATAATATTTTAAGTTTTTAATATTGAACGACATTCAAATTTCAGCTTCTCATTATAAAATTAAAATACTATGGTTTTCTAACATTTTTCTGCTGGAAGTAACGACGTTCAATTTATTTGCGAAGGAATTCTTCCAGTATATATATAATAGGCAGCTGGGCTGGCTCGAGTTGGCTCTTCAACAACTTGATCTTCAACCGAATAGCAGACAATTGAATCCTTAGCTGGCCTTATATTATATAATATAATATATTATTATTATTATCTCACATAAATATATGTGGGTCTCCCTCCAGCGAATGCATGCAAATTCGATTTTCACTTCAGATTATATTATATTATGGTTTTCTAACATTTTTCTACTGGATTAAGAGTGTATGTGGATCTTAAATTAAAACTCGGAATATCCAGAATATATATTATAAAGTGATTGCCATCAATAGGCTACGATAACTTTCAATACCATCTATGGAGCCTTAGTCTACCGAATGGCCATAGTCAGTAGCATTACCTTAAAATAAAGAGGTCAGAAAGCATAGTTGAGGTAAAACAGGCTAAGCATTAAGAGACTCCACATAGGCAACCCACGAGGAAGACAATTCACGATTGAAAGCTTTGGTATTTAATATGTTGGAAAATAAATTCAAAAGTGGAGAAACATGTAGGTGATTGGAAAATAAATTCAAAAGTGGAGAAACATGTAGGTGATAAATAAAACATGTAGGTGATAAATTAAAAATTGGAGAAGCATGTAGGTGAATATTTTAAATTCTGGGTGATCCTCTAATATCAACAATAGCACTGAAATCTTTGGTGTATCTCTGTACATGAAATTTAATATATATTGTACGTTATACAAATATTGTCTTCTCGTGACGGCCTCTAGAGTTACAATCGAACTCAGAGATGTCTTGTGTCCAATGATTTCATATAAAAATATTAATTGAAATCGCTTATTGGCGTTCATCACCTACATGTTATGTGGGTGCACTAGTATGGATATATCATTGAAAAACTCAAGGTTGAAGATTTTGAGCTTCATGCGATCCCTGATGTATCACTCCCATCTTCTTTTCCCTGTGGTGTACACTGCCACAATCTTTAGACTCTGGCGATATTGCATCACCACAATCTTTTGATCTTTACGACATTGCGCAATAATTTTTCCTTCTTTGCAGTGTATCACATCCTTTTGAAGATCTCATCCATGTGGCAAATCCTTTTTATAGTGTCGTGAGACAATATTTACTTTCATTTGCTCCCTTTATCGCATCACCGAAATATTTATTTTGCTAGCACAAGGAAGACTCATTTTCCTTTATTGCACCATAGGTTTCAATGTATCGCACCAATATTATTTTGGTGTGATACATGCAGCCTTCACATCTTCTCGGGCAAATTAACATTGTATTGTTCAATTTTTTTTATGTGATACATGTTGTATATCACGAAAATTATTTTCATGCTATACACACCGCATCTCATCATATTTTTATTTGTGTGAGACTTAAAATTCCAAGCCTTCTCATGAAAAATTCTCATTTCGCTTCTAATTTCTAAGTCTTATGCTACTATTTTAAGTCATTCTTAGTGACACCTTGGTGGAATTAAAATTTCTAAGTCTATTTATTTACTACATTTTTTCCAAATCCTTGTTCCATTCATACCATCTCTCTAAACATACTAATCCCTACTAATCAGGTGTGTTAATGCCTAACTCAAAGTTTTGATGTGCATAAGGGTTATGACATTAAATCTTAGCCTTTAATTTGATGGAGATGACTAAGGATATTCTCTTTTCAATAAATCTCACCTACACATTGCATATGTATTAAAAAGTTGTTTAATCTATAAATTTTTAATAGAATATCAACATAAATATAAAAGTGAGAGAAATAATAAAAATATTAATAATTTGATATTAAATTTTTAAATAAATTTTTTTTTTTTTTTTTTTTTTTTTTTTTTTAAAATATATATAAATAAATATGAAACAAAATAAACACTTAAAAACCCGCCTTTCAACACAATATAATTATGAAAATGCTTTATAGTATAAAAAAAAATAGTGAAAAGGCATTTCAACACAATATAATAATCTTGCAAACTCCATACATGCTTCTTACAGCTAAGTAAATATTAAAATATTAAAACTAGCTCATATCTTATTATCAAATATTAGCCTCGTTTAATATAGTGCGTGGCTATTTAGAAAATTCTAGCCGATCAATAGTCGCGTGTATGCCTCACAAAGGTCCTTGGGAGTGTTGACCACCGAGCATAGCAATTGAAATTGGCAGAGCTCTTTCAATTTCATTCTTGAGTTTTGAATCTTGAATCTTGGTGGCCATCTGAACAAGAGGGCCTCATCAAGGTTATCAGCAATCTCAACAAGAGGGCCTCATCAAGGTCATCAGCACCATCTATCATGCCAAATACTCAACGACATGATCGACATCATTCTGGTCGAACAAATGATGCAAATGATACATAGCAGCCACTTCGTTCATGCAAGGTTTGTACCTTAAGCTGCACCATGTATAATTATTTTAAGAAGGCAAGTTATTTATAACCTTTTAGTTTTTTAGTGGTTGGTACTCATTCACAACCAAAGATAATAGACTATTATAATAATATAATAATGGAACTTTTGGTACTCATTACATAAATAATGTAAATTTTTCTATTCATCACATTTTCAATTGAATAGAGAGAAGAAAAGGAATTGGTCTTGCGTGAGGTACATTTTGAAGATAGTTTTAGCTTGGAGGATTGCCAGAATCTTCTAATTCATTTTGAGGTACAAAACTACATTTTTGTGGTTAAAACTTTGTAGGATCATAAAGCACAACCCCTGTGATGTTATTCTACACATCTAGACCTTTCCAATGGTGGTCCAAAACCTTATCATAATTAAGGGTTGAGGATGCAAAACCCCAAACCTGCAACTATTGGGCCAGGCAACATCAATACTTCAGGAAAGAGATAGGTGTTCATCTTTAGCATTGTATTTGGTTCCATAGTTGGAGAAGAGCATATAAGAGTGGTATTTTGAGAACATGACAGAGGAGGTAGAAGTTTATGTAGCAACTATTCATGCCATAGTGTCAAAGGAACTCCATAGAGAGCACCCCTTTCTTTGTACTTGTTTTTCATAACTAAAAAAAAGAGCGCATATGAAGCAGGTAATCACCTTTTATTTGGGCTTTCCGTGATGATTCCTGTGTTGATTTGTATGGATGGTGTGTGTGTTCCATTTGATTATTCTTCACTTTGATTTTAGTGGTAACTTTGTTACTCTTAGCAATAAATTATACAATTGGTTTTAAACTAAGAAAACAAACGTAATGTCCCCACCCCTAGACATCACTGTATCATGACGACTAATAGCCTTTATGGGAAGCTTAGAGCCATTACATGGGTATTGAGGGCACAGGGGTCCATCTCTTGCATTGATGACTCCACTCCATCATTTTATATTTCATTCTGACAAAAGCTGGTTTTTGTTTCACGACTCTACCTGATTTCCATGCTTTTTGACTGATTTTGGAGCTATGGAAGTTAATGGAATTCTAATTCAGAGGCTCATTTTAAATATTATTTGGAGGAACCCTGCATGAGCTCATTGAATGGGAGACAAACACCATGCTAGGATGGCTTGAAGTGACTTTTATGTAGCCATGAGAGAATATGATTTTCAAAGGCAAAAAGGACTAATTACTCAAAGTGGGATTAATCAATTAATTAAATATTAATAAAATGGAAAGTCACTTCGGAGGGAAAAGGCAGAGCCAAAATTATAAAGGAAAGGCAAGGGCTTCTTCCCATTCATGTGGCGTTTTATTCCTTGATTTCGTTTAGCCAGGTGCTGAGCCCAATGATTAGTTTTGAGGGTTTTGACTAACAAACCCTAGAGGACAATCGGTGGTGAAAGATTCCACCTGAAGCTGAAAATACCAAGCTTGGTCTCGAGTTGCACACGCCCCACACCATCTCTAGTTCCAGATTCACTCACGTTGTAGGAGGATTCCTACATCACTCCTATGTGCAGATAGAGAGGGCTTACCTCAAAATGGAGGGATTCCCAAGGCACCATTCTGGGATTTCGGATTCATGTGAGATTTCCGAGGGAGGGACTTAGGAGATCTCGGTCACTGCTATTCTTACCACTCACCTGGATTCACTACCAAGTATATTTGTTAAAGGATTGGACACTTTTGGCGTTAGTGGCTCTAATTCATCTAGGGTTCTACCATCCAGTGGTGTGTACCATTCAGTGGGGGATTTCGATCTACAGAGATTGAGAGGGATCTAGAGATTCTCGGGTCCCCTGGGTTGTTCTACCATCACCCCATCTATCAGCTGGCATATTTATTAGGGTGATTGACACTTTTGGCAGCAGGGCAAAATTATCTAGGGCTTTCCCAAATATCCAAAGGTGCACCATTCAGAGGGGGATTTCCGATCTACAGAGATTGAGAGATCTTGGAGATCCGGGTCACTGTTGTTCTTACCATCACCCCATCTATCGGGCCATATATTTATTAGGGTGATTGGACACTCCTCAAGTGCCAGGTCGAGTTATTAAGGGTTTCAACCTTCTACTGGAGCATGGAATCTTCAAATGAGAGTCGGCATTTAGATATTCTTGTATTGATCTTCATTTCATTCACTTTGGAGGCATCTTTTTGTATTAGTGGGAGCATTTGTAGCGTTTCTATCTATTGTCTATCTTCTGGCCATTTGTTGAGCATTCCGATCGGCATCTTCATTGTAGCGCAGTTTCTATTTTATGAATAACAAAGAAGAATTGAGATGTTTGGCTTGTCTATCTTATTGCATATGGTTGGAGGTATGTTCCATGGCTATCTCTTTCTCTTATTTCCATGATACACACATATAAACACATCTAAAAGGTAGATTAGCAGCGTTTTACCTAAATACGCCACTCGTAAAAGTTTTAAAAGACACTAAAACAAGATGATCCTTGCATAATGGCTTGGGATCATTACAATGGTATCAGAACTTAAATCCTACAAACCTAGGGGTCTTCCATAGGGATAAATGGATAGTTGGAAAGAAGTGGATAAGATAGCCTTTGAGATACCATGGTTGGAGATCATGTATGATCTCCTTAGCAAGGGAAACTATACAGCAATAACCTTCCTACAATATGTAGTCTTTAGAAATCCCCATTGGAGAAAAATGGGATATTTTGCTGTGATGACTCAGAAGTGGTGAAAGAAAAAGAAGTACTTATATGGTGGGAAGAACAGAGAAAACCCACACCCAATAGGAGCACACAACCTCGCCACAGTTGCAAGGGGCCATGGGAAATAGATCATAGGTGCAGGGGTAAAGATCATGAGTGCATTATTGAGGCATGTCATGACAAGGAGGGTGAGGTGTGTGAGGATGGAGCGATAGATGGGGATTCAAAAGGGCCGATGATGATTTGACTTTTGCACGTGAGGCTAGTGGATAGTGACTCTACTCCTCAGAGGATAGTGATGATGACTCTTGCACGAGGCTAGTGATGCTTGCATGCTGAGGAGAAGGATGACCCCTTGTGTAGTGGATAGGCACCTAGATGGACAGGATGATAGCCCTAGTGTCTCAATGCATACCATCACATACCATTGATGATCTTACGCCTTAGCAGAGTGGTGACACTAGTGAGGAGTGACATGTGTTAACACCTAGAGATGATGAGCTCCTATGGGGGTCGTGACACATCCGGACACTGTCGCATTGACCCATGATAGCCACGCCGATGAGGAGATCGCTAACGCCGTATGATGGATGAGCCTAGTGTGTAGGATGCACACCATGGATAGGTAGACCTACAGATCCAGGAGGAGGTACAAAACATACATGCAATTGACCCCACACATACAGTCAATCAGAGGAGATTGAGTCACAGATTATTGAGACTCCATTAGTTGAGCAGATTACGGAGGGTCACAAGTTGATGATAATTTATGTCCAGATCGTCCGTATTGATGAGGATGCACCTTTAGCAAATGATGACCATAGAATGTGTCTAGATACATCTCTATGGATCCGTGTGCGATGATAGTATGTGCTGAGCATAGGAGGATACGGCCGCCATACAGATACAGTGTGATTCAGATGGGGATAACATCTAGTGATGGGATGCAAATTACATGTGAGTACTCTCAAGAGCATAGCAGGCAGGGATACTCAAAGATGTCATCTTTTGTGGAGTGTGTTTTTGGGGATTCCGTTGTTGACACTAGTAGTGAGGGGTCTCAGATGGCACCTCAAGATGACCATGATTAGGGGTCACACCACTTAGCAACACAGCTGAGAGTTAGTGAGACTATGATCGTGGCAGCCACTAGATCTATTGATGACATGCATGCAAAGGATGGCGACATTATTGGAGAGCATCAGTGGAAGAGGGTAGCTCGATGGAGGATTTTCCATGATGATTTTCACACTCTCTGGGAGATAGTGTTTATGATGAGGACTGACTACCACCAGCTTTGTTGACGCATGTGATTATCTACCTGGTGGCTGGTGAGACATATCATGAGGCTCATAGGGAGAAGGATTTGGAGATGGACCAACTCACCGTGAGCTGGAGAGCGCTATAGGATTCTTGAGAGGCACACAAGCCTCTCCTCAAGAATCAAAGTCTAGATCATATGAGTCTCGAGGAGACTCCATCGAGATCCACTTCATCCGGGCTCTCTAAAGGGACACTCCGTATCGTCACCATATTGATAGAGGATGTTGATGATCTAGCAGAGAAACACCAGTTGATGGGGACACTTCCATTTCTGTCTTGGGATTGGTTGACCTCCATGTAGAGGTTGATCCAAAAATACACCCTAGATCTATGGATGCGGCATGAGTCTACCTGGAGATCTATTACGAGAAGGCCGGAGCATTACACCGATGATGATAGGCTCCTCAGAGACATGTCTAGATGTATGATGAGATTCAGAGAGGTATAGTGCCTTGCAAGGAGGATACACACTTAGGGGAGTATGCACATGTCACTCATTTGCAACAACACATAGTCGCGGGGGGATCACCTTAACCATTTCAGCAACTGCATGGTAGATGAGAGATGGTTGGTTGACCAGCCAATGATGGGTTACTTTTGGTTGTATTGGATGGTTTGGATTTGGTGATGACCATAGGAGAGTATCTATCATGGATATTGATGGAAGAGCTTCTGGTCAAATCCTTTGGGATTGATCAAAGCATGTGACACCTCCCAAATTCTACGCTTACTACATATATGCTTTTATCCTTTCTCACACATTTATTATTGACAGAGCATGAGGAGGATAGAAAGGTGATGACATAGAGGGATTCGACAAAGTGATTAGTTTCACACAAGATTAGTTAGAGGAGATTGGAAGTGATAAACTCAAAGTCTTGCTATGACCCAGGAGTCCGCTTTGTTAGCATGATGTTCATATTGACCCAGGTTGAACTAGAAAGCCATACACTCCACCTTGGTTTCGTTTGGAGTGGTTCTGTAGGTACCTTTCTTATGGGGCAAGACCTTTCCTCCCACTTGATCATCATGATATGGCATGTAGATATTTGATAGGGTACTTTCACAGAGACGCTTCTGAGGCCGTGACACAGCTTCGACAAGAGGTCTTAGCGGTCACAGGTATTTCATTTTGAGGATCTCGGAGAGGAGGATCCAGTATGCAGGCAGACACCATGGACGCAGGTTGCAAAGACAAGATGAGGATCTTCGGACAGAGGTTAAAGGGACCCTGGTGGATTGTAGGGATTTGAGAAGTTCATTGACCCAACAGGAGTGTGGACTATATGTGGAAAGCCATCAATCCCTTCCATTGATCTTCAGCGGTTGAGGAGTGCATCACAGGGTGCCTCACGAGGGTCTCTTGCATCACCGCTTGAGATCAACACTGCAGCAAATATTATACCGGTGGATCTTGGTAGATATTTGAGGATGACTCATTCCGAGAGGCCATGGGTCAGGTGCAGGTGGTTCACATGGTTGATATCTTCTAGGACTGTTCTTCAAAGAGTATTGCAGTTCACTACCTGGCCTGAGCATCGATCCGGTGGGGGTGGAGTGTGTTATTGTTCATCATTGGATGGTTCTACTATGTATCCCATAGGTGACAAGGGATCCGGGTATTTTACTTGGAGGGATTTGGGTAGCTGGCTTGAGGACAAGCAATTTTCTAAAGGGTGGAGGACTGCATGTCCCCACTTTGGGGCCACTTCCATCACAAAAGTGTAGATTTATGGGATGACCTCGCATAGCTTTATGGGTGCTAGAGCCATTACATGGGTATTTGAGGGGCATTGTAACCCATCTTGCATTGATGATCATATTCCATCATTATGAGCCATTCACACAAAGGTCTTTGGTTTCGCTGGGTATCTGACGCATTTCCATGATTTTGACTCTATTTTGAGCTTATGTCAATGAATCTTCACTGGCAGAGGTCATTTTGGGCACATTACTTGGAGGAAATCCCTGTAATAGCTCATTGAATCTAGAGGAGCAACACCACAGATGGGATGTATAGGTGACTTCTCAAGGGCTGTGTGGAAGCTTGGCCAAGGAGAGATAAGGAGATTTTCAAAAGGTAAAGGTTAATTAATTAATTAAAAGTGATTTTAATTAATTAATTAAAATATTAATAAAATGAAATTGAGGAAAAAAGGTGAGCCAAAAGTATAAAGGAAAGGCAAGTGTCTCTCTTCTCTAATTCATGTATGTTTATCTTTTGATTGGCTTCTAGCTAGTGAGCCCAACATTGGGGGTTTTGAGGGTTTTGACTTAACAAACCTAGAGGACAACTCCTAAGCAGTGGTGAAAAGATTCCACCTATCTTGTCCCAAGATCCTGAGTCACTAACACATCTCCCACACCATTCTAGTTCCGCATTTACTCGGCCAGGTGGAGGATTCTACATCAGCTTCATGTGCAGATAGAGAGAGGGCTTACCAGTTGAGGGATTCCAAGTAACCATTCTGGGGGGATTCTCGACCATGAGATTGAGAGGGATCTAGAGATTCGGGCCACCTGGGTTATTCTTACCATCATCTGATCTATCAGTTGACATATTTGTTAGGGTGATTGGACACTTTTAAGTGCCATGTTTTAATTATCTAGGGTTTCCAAATAACTAAAGGTGCACCATCCAAGGATTCTCAGATTCACAGAGATTGAGAGGGATCTAGAGATTCGGTCAATTGGTTGTTCTTACCATCACCCGATCCATCAATTGGCATATTTATTAGGGTGATTGGACACTTTTTGGCAGCAAAAATAAATTATCTAGGGTTTCCACCATCTAGTGGGGCACCATTCAAAGGGGATTTCAGATCTACAGAGATTGAGAGATCTTGGAGATTCGGTCACCTCTGTTGTTCTTTACCCATCACCCGACCCATCACACATTTATTAGGGTGATTTGGACACCTGGCACAGGGTCGAAATATTAAGTGGCTCACCTTTATTGAGCTGTAATTTTTCTCACTGAGAGTTTGGCATTTAGGATCTGCTTTGTATTGATCTTTCTATTTCTCATTCACTTTGGAGGCATCTTTTGGTATTAGCAGCATTTTGTACTCTTATCTAATATTGTCTATCTTTTTGGCCTTCTGTTGAGCATTCCATATCGATATCTTCATTGTAGCAGTTTCTCTATTTTATGAATAAAGAAGAATTGAGATGTTTTGGCTTTGTCTATCTTATTGCATATGGTTGAGGTATGTTCCATTGTTATCTCTTTCTCTGCTATTTGCCGTGATACACACATATAAACACATCTAAAAGCAGATCACAGCGTTTGACCTAAATACCTCACCTAAAAGTTTTAAAAAGACACTAAAAATGTTGATGATCCTTGCATAATGGCTTGGGATCATTACAACAAATTTCATAATCTAATTTTATAATATTATAAGATCCATAATAGTAAAATATCCTATATACAATTCCATCACAATATCTGATTTCCACATTGTATTTATTATTGGATTCTTTGTTATCGAGTTACATGGACAACTAACTCTCTACCAATTCATAAGATTTGTTTATATATTAATATTTTGTAATGTAGGTGTAGAAAGGTATAATTCTCATTTAATAACAAACTTATTAAAAATAAATAAACTCAAATCTCAGAAAATTTACCACCTATTGGGAAGCCTTATCTAGGAAAATGACACAACCATTATCGGGGATGTCAAGGGCATTTGAAACCAATTTTTTTGGCCTTTATATGCCCTACTTCTATATATCTAATGTTCAAATTGATTTTGTAAGGGTGATGACAATCCTATCCCTAGTTTCGTTTTGCATGAGTATAATAGAATTGGTCTCTTTCCAAAGCATTAAGTTATTTATAATTAACATGTTTATTTGTGTTGTGTTTAGTATAGTTTAAGTAAGCTTAATGGTTAAGAGCATGTATTTCTTCCTTGAAGATCATGAATTTCAAAATTAGCAGAAATAGAGTTTATATTTAGCCCATTGTGATGAAGCTTGAGGGGGATAGAGTTTGTTTTTGACCAAGTGATAAAAAAATTTCATTTACCCATTACAAAACAAAATAAAATTATTTTAAAAAAAAAAAAAAAAAAAAAAAAAAAAAAAAAAAAAAAACAAATTAAAAATACAATTTAAAACAATAAAAATATCACTTTCATACATTACCCAAAAGGTTAAAAAGATAAAACGTGTATTAAAATCCCAAAACACAAGATCCTTGTAATCTCGGTTAAAAAGATAAAATGTTTATTAAAATCTCAAAACACAAGATCCTTGTAATCTTGGATCTTCTAATATCTTCATTGAATAGAAAACAATGATCATTAATGAGGCATCCACATCAGAAAAAGTGATCTTTCTTTTTCCATAGAAAAATTTCACAATTATATTTTAAGCATATAAACAATTTCTTAACTTTCAGCCAGTGATCACAGAATCTTTTGCACATTTCTTTTTTCCATAGAAAATTTCACATTATATTTATATTAATATAAATTGTTCTCTTAACAGTCATTACATCAAAAGACCCTTTTGTTTTCATGGACTATTCCAACAAAATTACATAGAATTTTGTTCAAAAAAAAACATTTGTCAAGAAGATAAGAGCCTTTTGAACATAGATGTAGGTTGCACTTATGGAGACACCCAACTATAACAAAAACATAATATGTGAAATCCCCTTGAGACAAATAAAACAACTTTAAAAACAGAGTAGGGCCCTCATGGCCTCCTTCCTAAAGATTGTAAGCTATGCTCCCTGGAGGTTTTTGAAGAGCCTGCTTTGGTAATCTATCAGCCTCTTGGTTCTCTTCTCTATAAATATGAGCGAAGGATATAGTCCCGAAGCACTTGAGAAGCTCATAAATCCTATCCTTCCAACAGTCTAAAGTAACAACCTGTAAAACGCCTTTCCTGTTTAGCCAATCAATGACTATTTTTGAGTCTCCTAAAACAAGAAAATATGTAATTGAGAGACTAGAAGCCAGGGTTAGAGAGGCCCATACTCCCAAAATTTCATCCCTAGTATTAGTTCCATTACCACAATTTAATGTCCATCTATAAACTGGGTGATCATTAATCTTTATCACTCCACCTGCGCCACTTTGATCTCCATTTTGTTGGGCTGCCCCATCAAACCACCCGATGATTTTATCTTCAGGAATTACAAATGCTGAAAATATGGGATGATGAACTTTTTCTTTATTCCTAGGTCTACCCACCGCTCCTAAAGATTGGTAAACTATCTTCTATGTAGAGGGATTCCCTAACTCGAATATAGTCTTGTTTCGATCAAGCCATATAAACCAACAAATATAGGCTGGCAAAGTTGGATATGTAAAATTCTGAACATTCCAATTTTCAAAGCACTCGCTCACCGTTGATCCATTCCATCCTAAAGAGAGATTTAGAGCAAGTTTAATTCTTCTCCAAATTGATATAGTGAAAGGAAAATTTACAAAAAGATGTTTAACAATTTCCCTCTTGCCTCTGCAAAGATGGCAGATACCTGGTCCCACCCATCCTCTTTTTTGTAGATTTTTCCAAGCGAGAAATTTATTTTCTACAACAAGCTAGACAAAATTTTTGTTTTTTTGTGGATAGTCCCAACACCACAATTTTTTCCTCCAGCCACCCATTTTATTTTTCCATATTTTTGAAGCTAGGGTGTTATAAACATTTTTTACTGTGATCCGCCCTAAATTATCACCACCCATCCACTTTAATTCATCCGATCTATCAAGAAGATGTACCTATGATCCAATCAGATTTCTTTTGAACTTCTCCCATTCTGCAACTAGATCACCTTCCAGCCCCAAACCTGCAATCTCTAACCAAATAGAGCATATCATGCCTTGGTGGAGAACTCGTATCACTTGATAAAGGAAGTAAACATTTCTTTGATTGAGTAAAAGCACCAGATCGTTTGACAAAAAAGAGTCCTTTCCCATGCCCAGAATCGCATCCTTCCCAAGTATTATGGAGTGTCCTAAACCTGGACTCCAGGCTAACCACTGTAAGACTAGAGGTAAAGAATTAAGAATATTTTTCCAAGTCGGGTATCCTTGAGACGTAACAGAAGAAGTTGATCTCAACCAAGTCATCACAGTTCCATGGGGAAGGTACTTATCCTTTATAACCCAATGCCAAATGTCATTCTTCAACAAGACTCTCCAAAGAGTATTAGTCACCAGGGCCCTATAGAAGAAGACGATATTTCTCAAACCCCAACCTCCATATTTTTTTGGCCTCGTTATTGTCTCCCATCGACCATAAGAAGGAGAAAACCAGTTGGTGAATCTGATTTAGAACTGTAGCTGGGATATGGGCCATAGCCATCCAATAGAATGGTTGACTCTCTAAAACTTCTTTTATCGGCACATAACGACCACCCAGGGATAGCCATCGATTGCACCAGTCTCTTATCCGTTTCTCAAATTTTGAGATGAGCCACCACCAATCCTTAACCTTGTAGCTGTCAAGTTTTAAGAAGAACCCCAAATCTGAATCCTTCTGATAGATCAATAAAGTTGTAATGAAATAAATCTTTTAAGTATTCTAGAGTGCCTTGATGAACTCTGAAATGGAGGAAAGAGGATTTTTGAACATTTATCATCAAACCCGTCGTGCTACAAAAAACATCAAGAATTTTATTAATTTCCTCCTACTCTGTGACCGAAGATTTTGTCATTATTAGAACATCATCCACGAAGAGAAGGTGCAGGATCTTAATTAACCTAGAAACCTTTATCCCAAACAACTTTCCTTCTGATTGTCGTTTTTTTAGAGAAAGGCTAAGTCCTTCTATCATAAGAATGAATAGAAGTGGCGACAATGGACAGCCCTGTCTTAGCCCTCTTTCGCTCTGAAAGAACTTAGATGAATCTCCATTGATCAGAATGACATAAGCTGTGGAGGTTACACAGCCCATGATGCAATTTGTAGTGGGAAGACCAAAACCACATTGAAGAAGTGTTAATCGTAGGAAGTCCCAGTTTGTGCAATCATAGGCCTTTTTTAAATATACCTTCAAAATAATTGCTTGAAGTCTTTTAACCTTTATACTGTGCAGACACTCTTGTGCAGTGCCAATAACATCTATGATCTGTCTTCCCTTTATAAAGACCAATTGTTCCTCTGATAAAGTGCATGAAAGTATACGCCTGATTCTTCTTGCTATAATATTTGCAATGATCTTATAACATAAATTGCACAGAGCAATTGGACGGAAATTGCTAAAAGTGTCGGGGTTGTTGACTTTTGGAATTAGCGCTATAAAAGTCAAATTAATCAGTCTGATTACCTTGCCTCTAAGCCTTGTTTCCTCCACAACATTAAGCAATTCCTTCCCAACCAACTCGTAGAAGTGTAAAAAGAATTCAACAGTCCACCCATCTAGCCCTGGACTTTTGTCCTTGGAAAAACCTTTTAGAACCTGAAGGAATTCCTCATTGGAGAAAGGCTTTTCAAGATTTATGACTTCTTCCTCCATAACTAATCTTGGAAACAATATTACTCTAGCTATCTGTTCCTCAATATAATTTTTTTCTATATCCCGAAAGAAAGAATTGAAGAATCTAGACGCTTCTTCCTTTAAGGCCTCCTGGCCTGTATGAACCAGACCATCTTCATCCTTTATCTCCCAGATATGATTTTTGTTTCTTATGTAGCTTGCAAAATAATGGAAGAATTTTGTATTCTTATCTTCGCTTTTGATCGAAATATCACTTCTCTCTTGATGCCATCGCTCTTTTACGCTCAGCCTCTAGAACCATCAAGCGATGTTCAGATACTTCTCTATACAATCCCCGAGTCTTATGTTTGTAGTGAATGGCTAGTTCTTCGTCAATCTTATCCAAAGCTAACTGTTCCTATAAACATTTTTCTTTTGACCAAGACTTAACCCGATTCTTGAGATGTATAAAATTCCTTACTAATATCCTTTACACTCCTATTTCCTGTTGTAACTGGTAATCATTCCACACTTCACGAACTAAAGTGGCAAAAGAATCTTCACGCAACTAGGTTGGATTTAGTTTGAAAGGGTTTGCAACCGCTGACATACCATTACCCAATTGAATCAGGATTGGAGCATGATAAAAAATATAAGGGTATTCCACCCATGACCTATATCTATCCGAAGACGAAATAAGATCCTCTGAAACATAGCTTCTGTCTATCCTTTTTGTGATTCCTTCAACTCTAGTTCTGCCATTACTCCATGTATGAACCACCTCAACTAGGGAGACATCAACACACTTATTTTTTTTTTTAAATTATTTAAAAAAGACTGCCAATGGGTCTACCACGGTTGTGGCACCCCAAACCTCCTCTGAATTGATCGTAAAATTCATATCCCCAGCAACTATCATATCACCATGTGCTAACATGCCCCTTCCGTGCAATTTTTCCCAGAATTGCTTACAATCTGTACATGGGCCACAAACATTTAAGAAATAGATCCTCCTTTTATCAGCTAAACTAGAACCTGACAAAACAATACCACCACAACTTAAGAAAGGCACTAAGTCATAAATTTTAGGATCCCAAGACACCATAAGTCTGCCTGACTTCCACATAGAAATAACAACACAAATCATCCACTCAGGATGAAGATTGAACATGAATTGTCTGGCCTTCTCCTCAGCCACCAAAGTCTCTTGTAGAAAAATAATATCCGGTAAAGCTTTTGAGATAATCCTGCATAGGGAGGCCACTTTTAGAGTCCCTCCTACCCTTCTGATATTAAGAGAGAGGAGGATCATGAATTATCCCTTGCAAGGACTTTCATGCCTCTAAGCACCCCATGTTCAATGTTTGATGTAAGCTAGTTAGCAGAGAAGGAAATGTTAGTCCCTGCCTTCTTACGAGCACTCCTAGTTTTGATAAGGGAAAATTCATACCCCAAGCCCCATGACCATGCAAGGTCTTTCCCTGTATCCTCCCCATCATAGTTGGATGCATCAAGATCTCCACTAGGACCTGTTCTATTCACAACTTCCTTTCCCAAGTATGTCAGAATCAAAATGGGGCTAGAAGCCTCTCTAAAGGTAGGTACCAGAGCTGAAATCATACTATCCAATGAGTGGTCACTAGAATTAGGTTCTTTGTAACCTAGGGAAATGTTTGAATCTTCCACAGTCAAAAATATGGGTTGTTCACTAGTACCCATCTCTTGGGTAGTAACATTCATAGGTTTAGGCTCAATCCGAACTTCAATAGAGTCTGAAACCTCTGGAACAGTCTCAACATCCTAACCCCTATCATCCACAGGCGAGGGAATAAAATCCGGAAAAAAAATATTATCTAAATGGTCTCTTTCCCAAGAATATAAGGTAAAATAAAGAGATGTACAGTAGAATTTTATCTTACCAACAAAGGTGGGGTCTGAAGGTTCTAGACTTTCCTCTGCCCTCGCAATAGAAAAATCCCTCGGCTCCTGTGAGTCCACCCCATAAGTGTAATAGTCATTTGGCAGGTCTTCCAAGGATTCCTCCGCAACCAAAGCCCCAAAATCTTGATGACATTCCTTTCACATGTGTCTTTTTTTCTTACAGAGCGTACAATGAAAAGGAATTCCCAAGTAGTCCAATCTTTGTATGATAATGTGTCCCCGCCACTCTATTTTGAGTGACTCCAAAAGACCTGCATGGATGTCCACCTCCACCAAAACCTTTTCCATTCTCTGATCCTACACCTGTAGAGATTTTTCATCAACCTTGATGAAATTTCCTCTCCAACGCTTTGACATTCCACAACTGGAGAGGTAGACCCGGGAGAAGGAACCAAGGGTGGCGACGGCTAAAATATTATGTAGCCGGGTCGAATCTAACACGCCACCTCTTCAGCATCAAACTCCTACCCTCAAAGTCCAACAACCTGTCTAAGATACTCTATGTGTCTTCTGGGCTCTTAAAAACAAAGCCAAACCACCCTCTCGGTAGGGTCAGTAGTTCAGGAGAATATCCCAACAGTGGTTCCCAAGTGCATAGCATCCACTCCGATATAGGCATTTTACACTGCAACTGGTAGGCCAACTTCCCCACGAGAGCACAAAGAGAAATATTGCATGACTCTTCAAGTCCCACATCCATTCCCAAAACCATCCTACATTTAGTCTTCTTAGGCTTCCACTGCCATGCATGACATTTTAGAAATCCCCACTTACACTTAGAGTGACCCCCTTGATACTCTATTATGTGTGCGCTAGAAGGAGTAGTTAACACCTCAACCTTATTCCCGTCAACCTGGAAACCCTTCACCTGGTCACCACACTCAATGGATAAACTGACGGGAACCACACCAGACTGACATGTAGTATTGTGACCCTTTGAAGGTTCCATATCTCAACTATGATGATGGTAATTCTTTGAAACGAAGATAGGTGATTTAGGTAACTCCATTGAGATTGCTAGTGGATTATTAAAACTCCCATTAAGTTTGCACCTACTACCTTTACTCATGTAGAGCTCATCCACCGAGATGAATAGTCCCGCCCTCTCCCAAATCTCCTCATTAGTCGCACCCATGAGTGTGTTTACCTCACTATCCATTCAAAAGTTTCCACAAACCTTTTGACACTTGCCACCTCAGAGGGTAAGTTGAATCTAGTCATGAGAACAGTCTCATCAGATAATTTATCTGATAAATAACTATCAGTAATTAAGGAAGAGGTGAATGATCGCCAGTCACTTCAGGGCCTTCCTACTAGAAAAACTGTGTGGCATAAACACTAAGACGTCGGTGGTTCCAAGGGAGAATTTAGTAGAAGAGAAACATCTATCCTAACCCACTAAATAGACAAAGAAGTTAGAGTGTGCTAGTTAAGTAACTAACGTCCACTATCCTACGTAGCTAAGAACCACCCTCCATTAACGTGTAGAGACTCAAAATCCAGGGGATAAAAATACACACAATCCGCCTAAGGAGATCCATCTAGGCCTCCAAAAATAACCCTTACCCACTCTCGGTCTCTAAAAATCCTATAAAGGTGCATAACAAACCTCCATTAAACCTGGAACTCCTGGTCTCTAGAAATCCTATTTGATAACCACTTGCACGAGGTTATGGAATTTGAGTTTCTAACAACAACAAACTTGAATGCTTACGAATTAGAATACAAAAGTAAGTTGTATGCATGGAAAAAATGGTGTTAATGAGGTGTGCTTTGTTTGACTATACTGCAATAACCCATTCCTTCCTCCTATGTTTCCACCTTATGGTAATTATTATGATCAAATCTTTAATATTAAAAAAATTAAAATATAATCATGTCATCGCATGGATATATATTAACAAGTTCCATTTATTAATTAACTTATATGTATTAATAACTTAATTAACAATTAATCAGTTCTTATTAAACTATTAAAGGTAGTTTAAATGTTTTATGTTTTTAATTTTTTTGGTAATTATTACTGGAATTTTGTAATCTTATTGTTGACAAAATCACAATTATTTATTGTTTAAATTGCATTAAATTAATTTACAATTAATGTGTACTTATTAAATTATTAAAAGTAGTTTAAATGTTTTATGTTGTTAATCTTTTTGGTAATTATTACTGGAATTTAGTAACTTGATTGTTGGAAAAATGATAATTATTTATTGTTTAAATTACATTTTTAAATGCATAAGTCAATTCGATTCTAAAACCCCCATTAAACCTTAAATATATAATCAATCACTTAAATATTAAGTTTTATGAATTTTTAGAAAAAACTCATTGAAAAAAATATTTGAATAAAAAAACAAAAACATCTCCATTCAATTTGAGAAATTATCTTCGAGCCACGGTAACCTTCTCGAACCTTTTCAAAATTGAAAAGATTATAATGCTTACAGGTTTGAATAGTATTCTTCGTTTTGCGGTCCCATCCCCACTGCGTACTAAGCACGACCTACTTTCTCGACTTCCACAATACTTTTCAATCTCCTTGGGGGTTTGTCTAGGTAACTCCTTCGAGGATTTCGATTGATGCGAAATCCCTATTTCCCTTTCAAGCATTTGGACCAGGAAAAGAACTATACAACAACAAATCCTTCCAAAACCACCACCCCAACCACCACCACCACCACCAATGGCTCCCTAACTTGCAAACCTTGGCCCCTCAACTCAAGTTCCTCTCCACCCACATAATACAAAACCAATACTAGAACCACCCTGAAATTCAAAGCGGTTTTTTGCTCCCTCTGAAATACAAAAACCATTTGAATTGCTCCCTACCAAGAACCTTGCCATTCCCACACACCATGACAGTTAATGCCAACAAGTCACGGTCCCATGTGAGTCCAAGTGGCTCCTGTTTGCATTTTCATGTGGCAATAAATGTTTGGCAACTGTCTCGTTAGCTCGTCTAAGGGACGGATGGACTGGGATGTTCCACGTGAAAAAAGAGGGTGGGTCTTTTTTTGTATGAAATAAAAGAAAAGAAAATGATTTTAACATCCATGAGGCTAACAATAGCCTATGGGACAGACCACCTCACACACTGATTTCTGCAGTTCAGCCCTTTTCCTGATCAACTTGATGATGGGCTCCTCCAATTTCTCCATTGTCCCCTCACTGAATAAGTTATTCCAAGAGATAGCTATGAAGATATTTTTATAGTTGTCCCTGCTGTCTTTGAAAGATTCACACTTTAAAATGAAATGTTTTTCTATTTCCACTTTTCCAGAGGTGCAAAACACACTCACCCTTTCTTCCCAAGCTTCTTTTGGTCTTTTCCAATGCCTAGTTTCACAACGTAGTTGATGGGAATTGGTTCTTATTTGGGTAATAAGAATTTTGGCTCTCCAAGATATATTGGCCCCGATGTATGCTTTTTGATGATGATTGTATGTGGGGTTAAACTCTTCAATACAATACTCTTTCTTTCTCTCGAGCCCTTTATCCCAAGTTCACTTGTGGAACCTATCAATAACAAAATCCTTTATCTCTTTACTATTCGTAGGGCACTTGTTCAAGTGGATATCCCATTTACTAAGCCATTTAATATTTTGTCTCATCCATGTCTTCTTTCTTTTGCACAATATGTCATTGAAGACGACCTTAGGCCACCGACTGTCTTCCATTTTCTCAAGTTTTTTTAGATATCTTATGAGACGCACCATAGCAATTGCTTCAATAGGAGTAGCCCCCATTTCACTCAGCATGATATCATAAGGGACTTAAATTTTAATTTTAAACTTGTTTGTGATCAAGTGTTTTTTAATCTTCTCAATTTGTTTCCACTGTAAGTAAGATGTGTTGTTGGCCCACACTTCACAACCATATAGAACCACCAAGATCACTAAAATCCCAAATAGATTTTTCATAGTCTTCCAATCCCATAGCTCTACTTCTCTGCATCTATTTTGGGAAGCATAGAATGCTTTCCAACCTCCCAAATTTCTTTTATTTTTGCAACCTTTACAACTTAGATTTTTGTTCAAGTCAATTCCGAGGTATTTGTAATCTACCACTTCTTCAAGAGTGTTTCCTTCAAAGTAGAACTTATGTTGCTTATGTTTTCTTTTGCTAGAAAAAATTACCACCTTTGTCTTGCTAGTATTGACTTGCATTCCCACTATACTACAAAAGACCTCAAGGGAAATTAGGTGTTCTTGCAATCTAAGAGCAGATTTAGCAATCATAATAAGGTCATCTGCATACAAAATAATCCTTATTATAAAATCACCCAAAAGAGCACCATCACCCTCTTGTGAGTTTAACCACTCTTCAAGTTTGTCAATATATAAGCTAAAGAGGGTAGGGGACAATGGGCACCCTTGCTTGACCCCAATATCACTCCTAAAACTTTCGGAGATACCAGCTGACATTATGATTTTGAATTTAACCTCTTCATATAGCCTATGGATGGATGCTCTAAGATGTATATGAACCCCAAGTTCCTCCATTCTATGCCAAAGCTTATCTCTAGGGACTGTGTGAAAGGATTTTTTGAAATCGACAAAGCAACAAAAGGCTTCCTCTTTTTTCTCCCACACTTTTTCAATGATGTGCCTTAGAGTTATACTATGATCAATCGTTGAGTGTTTGGGTCTGAAACTTGCTTTCCCTTTAGCACATTTATCCCCTTCTTCCTCCCACTTGCTGATTCTATTTTCTAGCATACTTCCAAATAACTTCACAAACAAGGGGTTTATCATTATGGTCCTATAGTTGGAGGGATTGTTGACATCCCCACTCTTGAAAAGTGGTATTGTTAGGCTTGTTGTCCAATCTGTAGGGAATCCCTGCTGAATGATGTTTTTGAAAATTTTCATAATGTGAGGTTCAAGAGTTTTTGAACCCCATTTTAGATATTCTGCCTGAAGTTCAACTAAATATTTTTCTTTTCCAACACCCAACTTTTTGATACCCACCTCAATTTCTTGCACAATGAAGAGCTTAGTAGTAGTGTTGACCAAGGGGGGAGGGTCCACCTCAGGATCTTGCTCATAAAGATGCTTTTCATACTCGAACCATTGATAGGCTATGATATTATTTTAAGTTTGTTTCTTTCTCGTTTGAAGCTCCTTCCAAAATACCTTGGTCATAGTTGCTCCACCATTTTGTAATTCCTAAAATCAGTCATCGGTCAAATCACTGCATGAATTTACTTCAAAATAAATGAATAAATCAAATTATTTAATAAATACATAATCCTTGAAAATTTAAAATAATCTGTAATATTTATAGATGTTGATTTTATAATGACTCCTCGTGATCACAAAAGATCAATTGGACTTTTCAACAAAATGTGGGTGGCTCTTTTCCTTACTTTATGTGCTTAAGTGAATTAATGCTCTTTGTAAAAAAATTCCAGATTTATAAATTTTTTAAGTAATTGGATTTTTTATTTTTTCCTTACATGGAAATTGCCAATCCATGTATTTGAACTCCAAGAATATGGGAAATAAATGGCCCACGATAATAAATCATAATTTGAATTTATCCCACTTAAAAAATCAAAGCATGTGAGACTCAGATGACTTGGGTTGAGTGTTAATTAAAATGTAACCAAGGTAAGTGAGATACGAATATGTTTTCTCTATTATTCCCCCATCCCCAGATATGAATATGTTTTCTCTATTATTCCCCCCATCCTATACCCTCATATATATACGAGGGTGAGGGTGAGGGAATAATAGAGAAAACATATTATGAGGGTGGGGTGCAGAGAATAGTAGAGAAAACATATTATGAGGGTGGGGTGCGGGGAATAGTAGAGAAAACATATTATGAGGGTGGGGGTGTGGGGAATAATAGAGAAAACATATGGGTAGGTGTGGGGGGAATAATAGAGAAAAGAAATGGGTGGGTGTGGGTGGAATAATAGAGAAAACATAATATGTTTTCTCTATTATTCCCCCCAACCCCACCCTCATGTTCCATCATGGCTTGATATGACCCAGTGAACCAAAGAAAATTTGGTTAAAATATCTTCAATGCTTGTGATAGTGTATGTGTTTTATTAAATTTGTATTCTTAACTCTAATAGTGACAGGTATTGTCAGATGTGAGGCCTTGTTTATTTATGTTTAAATTAGCAATCTTTCCATATATTTATGCATTGATTTGAGTGTTTGTTGCATTGATTGAAATAATTGTAAGTTCTTTGATATA
>SNQJ01S0033479.1:23705-49491 GCA_010110895.2 Picea sitchensis | reverse complement strand
TGAGTTCAGAATGTGGTTTTTGGGATATCTTCTTCCTTCATTCTAATCTGATGATACCCTGAATGAAGATCCAACTTTGTGAAATAGATTACTCCATGTAGTTCATCTAACAATTCATCAATGACGGGAATGGGAAACTTATCTTTAATATTGATCTTGTTGAGCTCTCTATAATCTGGACACATACAACATGAGCCATCTTTATTGAATACCATTACCATCGGTGCAAAGTAAGAACTTTGGCTAGGTCTAATAATGCCATCCCCTAACATTTTTTCAACTATGCACTCAATTTCACTCTTCTAGGTATAAGGGTATTTGTATGGCCTGATGATAGGAGGAACACTTCTAGGAATTAGGTGAATATCATGATCATGATTTCGAGTGGGTGGAAGACCTTTGGGAATATCTTCAAATACTTTGGAATGTTTATCAATGATCCCTTGGAGATCTAGAGGAATAGATGGCTTAGATGTTTGAACATATAGTGAGCATAGTTGTGCAATAACACCTTGATGCCCCTTTTCAATAATTTTTTCATGCCATTAGATCTTATCACCTTACCGGGTTTCCCTGTGATACCTCTTAAATCAATTTATTTACCTTCCAATAAAAATTTCATGAAAAATTCTTGAAAATTAAAAGCCATTGCTCCTAATGATTGTAACCATTGGATTACTAGTACAACATCAACACCACCCATGGGTATAGGAATCATTGGACTATTCATTACATATTCCCCCATAGTAAGATTGATCTTATTACATTTTCCTGAGCAATTGATAGTTCCTCCATTTGCAATCATCACTTGAAACTCTAGTGTTGGATATACAGACCAATTGATATCTTTGGCTAATTTATAGTGAATGAAATTATGAGTATTGCCAGAATCAATTAGGACTATTACCTTTTTATTTTTGATATATCCTTTGATATTGAGGGTTTGAGGAGTGCTAATTCCAACCAATTCATTACACGATATCATGGGAGTCAACTCTTCGGATGAAATTGCTTATACTTTTTCATCCTAAGATGGTTCTTGTTCTTATTCTTGTTCTTCTTCCTCTTCACAATCTATGTAGAATAATTTCTTCTCACCACAATTAGGTCCCTTACTGTACTTGCTGTCACAATTAAAGCATAAACCTTTGGCTTTTCTTTCCTCCAATTGTTGAGGTGCCAACCTTGTAGGTTGAGGTGTTTTAGAAGAAGGATCATTATTCTCTCTATAGATGTTAGGATTGGTCCTTCTAGTATCCATAGCCATATTTTTACTTTCAACATTTCTTTCCACCCTAAATGCATTCTCCAATGATTTGGGTTCCCAAAGGTGAACCTCATGTTGAATTTTATCTCTTAAAGTTCCTATGAATACATCAATCAAGTACTCATCTCGAATATCTGTTACCTTTATATTCAATCTTTGGAAGTTCTCAATGTGCTCTATAACTGAACCCTTTTGCTTGAGACTTATCAATTAGCTAAAAAAGGTATTTCTCCTTGTATCCTCATAGTGTGCTATCAATTCTTCCATGAAAATTGTCCAAGTGATGAGTGATTTACGAGAACAAAGCCATTAATATCATATAAATTGATTGGGTTCTAAATATAAAGAAACAATTCATACCTTTTGTGTATGTGGCACATTATGTAGATCAAAGAATTGCTCCATCTGAAGTATCCATGTGATAGGGTCATTGCCATCAAACTTCCTCATATCAATCTTAAAAACGTGGTTAGTGTTCAACCCAAATTTGGAGTTTCTCCATTCTTGATTCACCTTCCTTGTGTCCTCATCATGAATGCCATGGGATACGTTTTCACTTTCAAGTGTCCTCTCTATTACAGAATGTTTCAATCCTTCCATGCAACTGGTATCACTCAATTTGGATACTCTAGGAAGAAGTTATGATTGTTTTACTCGAAACACCTGCTTGATACTAGTCAATAGGACTATTCAGATACCTTATCTTCCATAGGGTGTATCTACAAATTTAAGATGACACAGAAGAGGAAATTGTTACCACATATACCTTAC
This sequence comes from Picea sitchensis, assembly GCA_010110895.2. Taxonomy (NCBI): domain Eukaryota; kingdom Viridiplantae; phylum Streptophyta; class Pinopsida; order Pinales; family Pinaceae; genus Picea; species Picea sitchensis. The sequence goes on along the minus strand of SNQJ01S0033479.1, from coordinate 47,453 downwards.
TATTTTTTGTCGATATCCTCTAGATTTCAAGGTCTGAAACGTTACAAAAACAAATTTATAGCGAAAATTCCACAATGACTCAATTCAAGATGATTCGAGAACCCTATCTTACAAAGGTTGTATCTCCGAAAATATAAGGCCTCAGCAGCTGAAATTTTAACCCAATGTACCTTGATCTGTCTACTAAATATCCTCCAAGTCGTTCCTTCTGAATAGCTATAGAAAAAATGTTATAGAGAAAATTCCAAGGTGCCTCATATGTAGCAGCAAAACCCCAAGACCTTGAGCTCTGATACAATATGTTAGGAACCAAATATCAATATAGCATAGAAAACCCTCAGAATAAGTACTCAATGCCATGAAAAAGAGATAAATTCATATAATAAGCTTCTTCAAGGGGGAAACCTCCTTATGACCACATAAATGTTCAATTACAAGATGATTCCAAATGAAAATGTCTCCTTGGTATATATAGGAGAGTAGGAGGTATAATTACAAATAATGGACTAAATCTGACATAAATAAAATAACATTACTAATGTAATATTCCCCAATTAAGGGGTAATGAGACACTATTTAGGGCTTAACATATATATTTAGGACACTATTTAGGACCAAAATACGTAACTAACTTCCTTCCTTCGCTTGCGTTGATCTTAAAAATGCGCTAACGACCTTCCTTATTTTATGTGCACTCCTACAAAATCCCAAAACTTGTCCCAATAGGCCCCCAACACTCACCTATGGCTCATCACGAGCCACTCAATTCTACTGCTAGACTCCCTTCAATGTCGTAATGAGATTCTCAAAGGTCTCTCTTGCAGTTTCAATATTTTCCTTTTCTTTCACTTCTTATGCCACAATCTCATCTATCGTATGTGCAGTAATAGGGTTCTTCAACTTCTCGACACTATATTGCAATGTTTTCTTTACTATTCCATGTGATGGTGCAAGTTCTTTTGTCACTCTGAAGGCTTCTTCTTATAGTATCTCTAGCTTCTACATAATATTTTGTTTCTTCTCTGGTTTGGTTTATCTCTTGGTTTAGCTACCTATTATCAATAAGTGCATAAATCCTCTTTGTTGGTGGCAGAGTATTCATGGTGTCTTTTATATTTTGTGCCTTCTCATACATATTTTGTAGCCTTTGTTCCAATGCTTGTATCTATGTATTCTATAGCAATTGATTCCTTACTTGTGTTCTTTCTTCATACAACTTTGCACATTCTTCATCCAAACTCTTGATGTTCTCCACTTTCATTGCAATTGTATTCTCAATTTTATCTCTTTCTTTGGGTGGCATACTTGGTGTTGTGTGCACTTCCAATTCTACAATATTCACGTGGAAGCCCTTAATAAGTTCGTTGATCCTCATCACTTTATATTCCAATGGGGTATCTAGTTCCATTGGTATCTCCAGGAAGTCGCTATATACCTTTTGTACTGCATTTTTCAACCTTCCTTCTCTCTTCTCGATGTCGTCCCACTCCAATACTAGCTTACTGTACTCTACTTGTAATGCATCATTATTTGCAACTACTTTATCCAACTCCATTGACGTCAACTCCACATGAAACTGAATATTATATGTTACACTTAATTGCAAGCTATGTAATACATTCATAAGAATATGTTACAACACTAAGTCAATATGACTTAGTTTCCGTGCACGCTCCTGCATCTTTGTTAATGGAAAATCTAATGTTCTTGTTAAAATTTTCATTACTCTATGCTTTGTTGAAGCCAATGTCTGTGATTTCATTGGTTCTATGTTATTGAATGTAATATCAGTATGATTTTCTTCTCTTGGTCTGAATTTCATTGTCCTTGTTGATTCCAAAATTTGGTGAAGTGTCATTATTTGTTCCTACACAGTCGTTTGTTAAGAACCAAATATCAAAATAGCATAAAAACCTCATAATAAGTACTCCACGTCTTGACAAAGAGAGAAATTAAGATAATAATCCTCTTCGAGGGGAAATCTCCTTATACATCACATGAATTCACAAATACAATATGGTTCCAAATGAAAAGTTCTCCTTGGTATATATATAGGAGACTAGGAGGTATAATTACAACTAATGGACCCAAGTCGACATAAAAAAATAACAATATTAATGTAATATGACCCAATTAAGGGGTAATGTTCCATGATTTAGGGATTAACATACRCCTCCCCTTCAGACAAGTGTTGTCCTCAACGCTTGAGAATTTATGGATGCTTCTATATAAAAGAATCATCTTCCCACGCAGAATCTTCAACAGGTAGTTTCTTCCACTTAATGAGATACTTTGAAATTGATCTATTCCTCAGCTGGCGAATTCTTGTTTCAGTGATAGCTTCAGGCTCCAATATTATTTTTACTTCCTCGTCAAGTTATGGAAATATAGTTTGAACTGGGATATTGTCACCTATAACTTTCTTTAAGCATGAAACACGAAAAATTGGGTGTACTCACGAAGATACAGGAAGATCCAATTTGTATGCCATAGTACCTCTCTGTCGTGGCATGAAGAAGAAAAATAGGAGAGGATGGGATAAAATGAACCATAGGTGGAGAGAAGGGATGAAGACGAACCATAGGTGGAGCGGAGAGAAGAAATCGAACCAGAGGTGGAGAAAAACGAAAATGAGACTTTGAGGAGCAGGAGCTGAGGTGTGTGAATGAGCGGATGAATCCATCGACGTGGAACACATTCCAAGGATATGAAGCTTGAAATGGTATTGGTTGGGAGGTCGGTCCATCGTATTAACTTCCTCATCAACCTGGAGCACCATAGCCATAAATGGAGTTGTGCAAGGGTGGTAGTGGGGGTACATATCTCTAGAAATTAAATACATGGAGTTAAATGATGTCCTGGAGTGCGGTGTGCGGTGGAAAGGCGTTGAGTGGATTGTGGCTAGGTGTCCTCCCACTTGTCTTCTCACGCGATGAACTCGGTGACATCCCATCTGGGGAAAATGTTTAATAAATATTTTTATTAATGGTGATTTTGATTTTTTTTAAATATATCTTATAAACTAATGAGTTTCCATCATTTAGTTTTTAATTTTTTTTATAAAATATATAACATTATATAAAATATAAATTATTTAATCGTATAGTGATATTTTCCTTATTGGCCACTTGGTGTGGCCATCTTCTTGATTTCACCATGAACTTTCCATGATAAGTGCAATACAATTGATAATTCCTAAATATTGGTATTTTGCACCAAAATAGTTGAAGTGATGATAATGATGCTTAAATTCTATTGAATTTGAATATCGAACCTTAAGACGGAAAGACATTACTTGTGAAGAGAAGATTTCCAGGATCACCAAAGTTTTGTTGAGTTAAAAGGATAGGAAGAGTGGTAGTATGAAAAATATTTTGAAATTGAGATCTAATATGGGTATAAGTTGGACACTTTAAGAGAAAGTGATTTTCATCTTCAACCCCCTTAGTGTCATAAAGGTGACACACTCTTTCGCCCCATGGCATTTTAGGAATTGACCAACGCCCGGTTTCACTATGGAGCTCATGAGAATTTGTTCTTATTTTATAAATGCTTAGTTTTTCCTTTACACTTGTCAAAACACAGAGATATTTTTTTATCTTTTAGATCAGGGTTGATTACCTCCTTATAATACCTTAACTTTATATTTTCCTCTAACTCTCTATCCCATCACATTTTCTCCTTAAATTTTAATTTAATAATATTTTAGTAGTATCCTCATTCTACATAATGGTCTCTTCCATGAATCCCCAATGGCTTAGCCAAGACTGGGTATCTTTATGTCATCCTCGCTTGAGTCGAAGGTGGTTAAGTTTGGAATTTGAAGCAATTCTAGAAATCCCCTTGTCTTCCATGTTGTTTAGCTTGTTCTTATACATTAGGTAGCTATGCATAGTTGTGCTTTCAATGGGAAAAGGATTTCCTCTAAGAGGAGGATAAGATAGAACATATTTCCTTTAATTTTGAGATTATAGGTTAGAAATGTCTTTTGGATTTTCTCTATCTTTCTCCATGACTCTCAAGAGATATTGCATCCCCAAACTTCACATCAATATAGAATAACATGAGTAACAAGAGTTTCAAATAGAAGTTTTTTCTTATCCCATATCCAAAGATTGACTTAATTACAATTGTTTTCAAGCTCATAATAAGTTTTCGATATTCCATTTATCATTTTCTCAATACTATAATCACATTTTTATAATGATAATGATAATTAATATTTATTTAAATAGAATTTGGTATATATATATATATATATATATAATACATTGTCATTTTATTTAAATAAGAAATTAAAAAAATCTTATTTATGTATAAATGAATTTTTATTTTATTTTAAAATATTATTACAAAATTATAATATATTTATAATTAAGTATTTTTAACAAAGAGAAAGATAAATAAGTGAAAGAATTAGATCATAATAATAATGGAGACAAACTTTGACATTAAATGTTTTAGTTTAATTTGGTTTTACGATTATTTTGATAATAATTAATATAGTAATTTTATTTTAATATGTAATATTTAAATATATATTTTTACAAATTTAAAAATATAATAGTAAGTATAATAGTGGTATATATATGGTGTAAGTATGGAAAGAGCTCACGTTTCATATACATTGTAATGATGGTGATGATGTTTATAGTTAACTTTGAGCAACTTTGTTTTGTTCAATTTAAATAATTTATCACTTGTTTTTATGATCTAATTACTTGAAAAATGAGTTAAAAAAATAAGAAGCTTTGAAAATAATATATAATGTTTTTAAAGTGTTTTTAGTCCTCTATTTTATTTGTCTCACATGTGCCATGGAATTTTAGGTTTAGTTCACCACTTTATTTCACTATCAAGTTACTACATCTGTATCCATTCTTCAAAAATCTTAATAAAAATGCTTAATGGAAAGTCTTTCATTTTTCATGCCATTACCTTATTATTGTATACTACTTAATTATAACCTTGTTCCCAATTAGAAGAATTCCAAGTTTTACTAAAGTAGGATAATTGCACTTAATTTCAAAGCTATTATTACAAATAGCTTCAAATTTTTCCATATTTATTTGGAAATACTAAACTCTAAAAGTGGGGTAACAAAGACTTTAAACTAGAGTTTTTTTTTTTTCTCTAGTTTTATAATTGTTCTCAATATCAGAGATAACAAAGACTTTAAATTATATTTTTTTTTGTTTTTTTTCCCTTTTTTCATAATTGTTTTCAATATTCAAATAAACTTTGCAATTTTCATTAACTAATTTTTATAGCATTATACTTCAATTATCTTTGAATCTTTAATTAGTGTGCTTCTCTCATATAATAGATTTTTGACTTTTCTTGATCTCTCAACCTCATCTTCACCTTGGTTTTATCTTTCATAAGATCTCTTTTCACATTTATTTACCTTAATATATATATATATATATATATATAAACTAAAAAATGAATTATATTTATATATATATATATATAGACAATAAAAGTACAATCACACCAAAAAGGGCTTGCCATAGAGGAAACCAGGACCCTATTCTAGTGGAAATCTAAAAGGTCCTTACAAAGGAATTTGTGTTGTGGGCGACCAAAATGGAAACTTGCCCCCTCATTGTTATCGAATATAGACTATACAACATGATCATATTTGTTACATTCCATACAACCCCCTTAAGTTGAGGAAAAAGTGGGGGTAGAACCATAAACAACCAGATGGATTTAAACATAACGAGGAAAAAATAGAAGTGCATAAAACAAAAACTAGAGATAGAAGATCAAAACCCAAATAATGGATTGTTATACTCCACTAGGTATTCCAAACGTTCCTTTCCTTTGTCAACCTTTCCACTCTTTCCATCCGCCACACTTGGCTCATTGTCGTCCTCAATCTGAATTGGGCGATCATGTGTTCCTAGAGGGTACTAGTGTTGGGTCTCCTTTCTAACTCTGAATTTGATCCCGAATTGCAAGCGGAAAAAGAGGTCAAATTTTCCATCAAGAATTATAATCTTCTAGAGGGTTTGGTCATTATCCCTTTTGGCCTTTTCCACAGCCTAGGCGACCATATCTTTCACTATCGAGTACATTTCTACCAATTGGAAGTATCTTGTTTCTCTAGTGCGGGTGTATTTAGGGTCGTCCACCCAATACTGCACATCTCTTACTATATCTGCATCTGAGGTTATTTGGCGTTGGCCCCTGACAACTTCCTCAATGTCCACTTCTTGCTTCTTTTCCTTCTTTGTGGTTATGTTTTTGAAACACAACTCAACCATCCATGTTGCTCGAGAAGCCCTTGAGCGAGTTGTTGGGCCTCTCGAGGGTGATGGTTCTATTTGTTTTCCTTTCTCCCCTACATTGTTTCTCGTTATGGCTCTAAAAAACCTAATCTCTACTTCCTCGAGGATTATTACCTGGTTGTGTCTATGTTGAGGCTGGTCCCGAGCACCTCTGTCTATGCAGAAATAGAAAAAGTGCTTCAGAGGAGTCTTGATGTTCATCGACCACCTCTGATGATTCCTATACTCAAACTAGTTTTTCTTTCTATTCTTGGGGCACTTGGACTTGGCCCATTTATTTACCAATATGGCATGGTCAAAGGGGGTTGCATTCCTAAGGTACCGAAGTCCTTTCCTCCTTGCTATGGTGCATTCCATTATTCCTATCACATGGATCGCCCATGAGGTGGTTGTACCTTCCATCCTTTTTACTAACTACCAAATTTATGAATCTCCTCTTCGATTTGAATCTGACGCAATCTCCCATTATTTTTCCTCACCTTCCCATGATGAAGGTACTCCACCTCAATATGTAATAATAACCCTCGAGCCTTACCGTATTCCTCTGACATGATCTAAGAGATACTTCAGAAGCCTTGACCCCTGCAGCCTTCTGCTCGAGCCTCCATCAAATTATTACATGATGTTGGGTTGGTCGTTATGAAAACTGACCCTTACTAGAGAATGATCCCTCTCTTCATGACGATTTGTAGTCGCATCATAGTCAGTAGGTGTTTCCTCTGTCTCATCGTGGGGCCTAGTGGCATCGAAGGATGGCTCTCATTTTCTAGTTGGGACTTGATCTCTCCTCCTTTCGAATGTTGTACCATACCCTTGTTCCATATCCCTACCTATTCTCTTCTCCTCTTCCTGACTCATCACGTGTCGTCTCATGTCAAGTTCGTTTAGTCTCGTGGATTCTTTCCAAGTAGAGTGCTCAGTGGGGTCCCCCAAATACCACCTCTACATTCAATAACTATGTTGGACTACTGCATTTTCTAGGTAGTTTGTCACTGAGTTGGTGCTTCTTCGTACTTGAGATGGAATTAGCACCTAGAAGTGTTGCTTCAAGCTAGCAACCTGTGTCCAACCATAAAAAAAATCTAGTTTGTGCATATTTTTTATGGGTTTGATCCCTCTCTCAGACGATTTAGAACTGTTATGATCAAGAGAGAGTCTCCTTCCACCAACAGGCTCGAAATACCCTAGTGTTTTTCCATGTCCAAGCCTCTAATGAGTCCTTCCATCTCTGCACCATTGTTAGAGTTATACCCTAGATTGTTGGCGAACATAGCGAGGATTATCCCTTCTGAGTCTCTTAGAAGGCCCCTCACACTTGATTTTCCAAGGTTGTCCTTGGAGGCACCATCAAAATTTAATTTTAAGGCTCCTTTTTCTGGTGGCTTCCAAGCTTGGTTCGCCATTTTTGTTTTTCGAGGAGGATATTTGTGAGCTTACTCGAAGGCCAGGTCAAAATTCCAACGTATGAAGATGTCTTCTTTCCCCACACGAAAAATTCTATCTTCCACTGACCATGTACTCGAAGCAATGAATTCTTGCACATTCTCTTTAATTTTGTTCCATACTCCCTAGATTGAGATGGAATTTTATTTGAAATTCTTCTATTTCTTTCTTTCCACAAGTTCCAGATCAAAATCCCTAGAAAACACTCCCAAGCTTTGTTCAGGATGTGATTTTAGAATGGATCTATTAACCAAACGGTAATTATGCATGTTGAGTAGTCCTTGTCGATCTTGGTTCTCTGGAACATCATTGCCCCATTATCCCATATCCTTCTTGTTTCTCCATAGGTGTAAAAGAGATGGGGGAGAGTTTCCTCCTCCGTTCTGCATAACATGCAAATGGAGGGGCCTTTGTATCCTTTATTTCTTAGTTTATCCCAAGTCAACACTTTCCTAGATAGGATCAACCAAGGAAGGTTGCAATCTTGGGCCAAATCCTAGGTTTCCATATGCGCTTCCAGTCCTTTCTCATGTATGTTTCTAACATATTTGGTACTTGTAAATCGACATCTTTAACTTTTTACGTCCCCTCACCTATGTTTCCCCAACAAATAATATCCTAACTATTTTTTATTCTTATCTTTCTGAGGGAGAGCTCAAATTTAATGTGATTTCTGACCTCTGAGTCTAATTGGGTAGGCGAGATCTTTCGAGATTCTGACGAATTCTGACTCTCGAGATCCTGATCTCTTCCAATAATGATAGACCTCTATCCAAACTTTTTCCAACATGGAGATAATTACCTGAATATTAACCTCACTTTGTTCTAATACTTTTTATTTTTCTAATCACTCATCATTTCTAACCTTTTTGAATTATCACTCTTATCTAATATTCTAATTTTTAATTTCTTTTATCTTTCTCTATAACCTATCATATTTTCTCTCCTAACCTAAGTGCATCTAGTTTATCTCTCTCTAAATATTACCTTTCTTAATAACTATTTTCTCCTTTATTATTATTTTTTTTAACCATATTTTTAATCCTTAAGTATATTTTACTATCAAATTTATTATTTTAATATTATTATTAATTTTCCCTCTTTTAATCCAATTTATCTATTTCCTTCTTATTGATTTTTCTCCCCTTCATTATCATTTTTTATCTTTAATGAATATTTTATTCCATCTCTCAAAAACCTACTTCCCCTTAATATTTTACCCCATCTTTAATCATTTGGACCACTTCATTTGGACCACTTTTTACTGCATCTATTTTTTTAAGTATTTATCTCTCTTTATTATTCTATATTTTTAACCATAATTTTAATCTTTAATGAATCTCTAAATTTTTTTTCCTTATTTCCTAACCTCACTCTACATTAATTTATTTTTTTATAAACTTTCCTCAACCATTTTCACCGTCTTTAATTATTCTTTCCACCTTGACTTAATGTACTTTATAACTATTTTCTCAATTATTATTTTTATTTCAATCTCTCCTAACCTAACCCTAATCTATTCAAAACTTTATTATTTAATATACTCTCTGTTTTCTTCCTTATGATTGTTACTAATTATCTATTGCTAACATATACGTTCAATTCTCTCCCGTCACTCTATCTTATTTAAATATCTCTACACCTTTTTATAACTCATTACCTTTTCATGTCCTTATCCTAAATGAAGTGTTCACTCAAAACAAAATATTCAAATATTATTAGCCTTCTTTGTTATTTTTAAATTGAAATATTTTTCCAATTTTATTTTAACTTAATTATTTTCAATTTTGTTATAAATTTTTAAATTAATAAAATATTGATTCATAATCTCACAAAATCCAAATTCCAACTTTACATAAAACTTTTGGTAAGCTAAGTGATTGCTTCATGTTAGTCTTCATTATTCCAAATTCCAACTTTACATAAGACTTTTGGTAAGCTAAGTGATTGCTTCATGTTAGTCTCCATTATTGATGATCTTATTGATAAAACGATATCATTGAAAAGTGAGCAATTTGTCTTTATTTGTCACTAAGTTGAGATAGCGTCACCCAATCTCAAAGGGACCCTCTATTTGCCCACTTCTTTTTGAAAGCGTCCATTCTCATTAATAAACATACCAACTTGTTGGCCATTTCATCACATGGACCTTCTTATGGTGGTTGATATTTGGTTAACATTTCCATTACTCTTTGATATATTTATAATTAATTAAAATAAACAGAAATAAATTATTGTGGATTTTTTTGCAACTTTAAGACCACTCGACCTTTTTAGAAGTTAGTTTTTGGAAGATTATTTATTAGATTATGATTATTTTATTTGGAACATTTATTAGAAGTTAGTTTTTGGAAGATTATTTATTAGATTATGATTATTTTATTTGGAACATTTATTTGATTGTAATAAATAAAATTCTAAATGTGTAAAGAGATTTCAACTAATACATATATAATATAATTAAAAATAAACAGAAATAAATTATTAATGATTTTTTTTAATCTTAAGACCACTCGACCTTTTTAGAAGTTAGTTTTTGGAAGATTATTTATTAGATTATGATTATTTTATTTGGAACATTTATTAGAAGTTAGTTTTTGGAAGATTATTTATTAGATTATGATTATTTTATTTGGAACATTTATTTGATTGTAATAAATAAAATTCTAAATGTGTAAAGAGATTTCAACTAATACATTATATAATATTAATGTGGAACATGAAAACAATAATAATAATCAATTTTAATAACATGATCAAATCAGATACCAATTAATATTGATGTATGAGATTTCTTATTCCACAAACAAGGAATCTTCCCCACAATAATCTGATATACATGGTGATTCTGTTCTGGCTTTTCTTAATTACAGGGCTGGCACCAAAGGCTTTGTGGCCTCCAAAACAATAATAATAATCAATTTTTAATAACATGATCAAATCAGATACCAATTAATATTGATGTATGAGATTTCTTATTCCACAAACAAGGAATCTTCCCCACAATAATCTGATATACATGGTGATTCTGTTCTGGCTTTTCTAAATTACAAACGAAGCCATGATATATTTTCTTTTTACATTGCAAACCAAGCCATGATATATTTTCTTTTTACATTGAAATGGAAAGTAAAAAGAAGGGGACAGTAGTAAGTACAAAGTATATCTGTTGCTAATTTTCCGTTGGTAAATCGGCCAGTGGGTTTATGATCCACGAAATCTCTCCCATATGGAGGAAAGTTGGCGTTCACAATCGTTGCAAGTTCATTGCTATTACCAGGGTCTACGGTCGAATCTCCAAATATGTACAGGGCTGGCACCAAAGGCTTTGTGGCCTCCGTCTTTGCGTACGTTGAATTTGCACTCAATGCTAGGAAAATACTCAGACATGTGACAATACAAACATTAAGACGCTCTTCCATGGCTAATTCTTTCTCTGAATTGCTCGGGTAGGTTAAATAACAGCCTGACGAGAATTGTGCAAGTGCTGTTTATCCGATGAGTTACTAGACCGCGTGACTTATACATTGTCCGGGCTGGGTTAATTAAGCTGATGTGAGACGGAAGATTCTCGTATTCAACTTATCTGGACGCGGCCACGATTCGATGTCCCGTTTCATGTAGGTATGGGCCGTAAAGTAGGTTTAGACTTGTCCATTAAACTCCTGTCCATAATGATACTGATGACAGCGACGTAATAAAATCCGTTACGTACTGCTTTTATTCCGAAAAGATCAGTGGGTATGGCCCGTAAAGTAGCAGTCTATTAATGAAGCAGACTAAGCAAATGTCACGGCCAATTTTTTTAAATTTAAAATATAATAATAACAACTTATATTTATAAGTATATATTTTTGTTTTTACTTTTCAATTATTTTTTCTCATTTTGTAGTTTTATTCTTGTAGCTTTATTCATGTCACTATAAGAATTGAACTTAAATGTGGAGAAGATAATACTTATTTTTCATAACTATCCAAATTACAACCAAATATATAGTCAAATCGTTTAAATTTAAAATAGTATTGTAAAACATGTAGTAACAAACAAAATTTGATAATGAAATTTTATACATTTTAAAATATTCTTATTTTCTATATATATAATCAAATCTTTTAAATTTCAAATTATAGTGTTATCGGATATGTATTTACTTACAAAATTTGATAATGAAATTTTGTACATTTGCAAATATTCCTATTTTCTATATAAATAGTATCTTTTAAATTTAAAATTATAGTATTAAGATATGTATTTACTTACAAAATTTGATAATGAAATTTTATACATTTGCAAATATTCCTATTTTCTATATAAATAGTATCTTTTAAATTTAAAATTATAGTATTAGGATATGTATTTACTTACAAAATTTGATAATGAAATTTTGTACATTTGCAAATATTTCTATTTTCTATATAAATAGTATCTTTTAAAATTAAAATTATAGTATTGTAAGATAATGTAGTAATTTACAAAATTTGATAATGAAATTTTGTACATTTGTAAATATTTTGAGAATACAAATAGATTTATAAAACTTCATTTATATAGTATTTGTCAAAATTTGATAATGAAATTCTGTACATTTGTAAATTCTGAAATTACAAATAGATTTACAAAACTTCATTTATGTATAAATTTGATAAAATTTTATGTATATGCAAATTCTCATATTACAAATAGATTTATAAATCTTTATTTATATAATAATTTTTTTGCATATTTGCAAATATTTTGATATTACAAATGGATTTATAAAACTTCATTTATGTAGAATTTGGCAAAATTTGATAATGAAATTTTGTACATTTGCAAATTCTAAAATTACTAATAGATTTACAAAACTTAAATTTAAATTTGACAAAATTTGAAATTTGATAATAAAATTTTATGTATATGCAAATTTTGATATTACAAATAGATTTATAAATCTTCATTTATATAATGAAATTTCTTACATTTCCAAATATTTTGATATTACAAATGAATTTATAAAACTTCATTTAAGTAGAATTTGAGAAATTTTGTACATTTACAAATTCTAAAATTACAAATAGATTTATAAAACTTAATTTGACAAAATTTGATATATATGCAAATTCTGATATTACAAACAAATTTATAAATCTTCATTTATATAATAAAAAAATTGATAATAAAATTTTATAACATTACAAATTCTAACATTATAAATAAATAGATTTATAAAACTTCATTTACTTGAAAAGGAAATTTTGACATTGCAAATTAACTTTGGATACCCTTTCAACTAACCTTCGAAAATCCTACGAGAGCTTGGAAAAAAACATCTAACCAATTCCTTGAAATTTGAGGCAATGCATCAAGGTAACAAACATAATTTTCACATAAGGTACTTTGGTTAATTTGAGTATATACTAGCCATTTTTAAATGGACGGTTAAACTCTTTAAGCATTTACTTATCAACATTATTTCGGGGTTTACCAATTTTAAAGTCAAGAGTATCCATGAGAGAAGGAAGTAATATGATAAAAAAATTTGATAGAAGGAATCTTCACTATCATAATTATGTATATATATATATATATTGAAATATAGATAATGAGTTTAGATTCATTTTAATTGTGGATCTATCATGTATCGAGAAGGATTAAATCTCTCGAGGTGTAAACTTCTTTTTAGAGTGAAGAACATAGGAAAGGTCAAGCATTTCGAGGGACTTGATCTCTTTCAATGTGTGATAGGTCTGTTGGGGGGTCAAAATTCATTTTAATTCAACAACAAGAATCACGCCCAGAGAAGAGGTCTAATTAAACTTTTCCTTGTTTGGGATAACATGATTCTCTGGATGGATGATCCAACAAGTTTCAATGGGCTTTACTATGTTATCAAATGGGTCTTTATAGACTATTTTCTGTTTCTTTATAAGTTCATTTATTAAGTGTTCGTCGACTAAATCCTTAAGAAGGTTGGGTTTAGGCTAACCTCTTACCAACACCATGTAGATGACACTTATATTCAACCATTATCAAACAATAATATTTCCTTATTGATCAAGAAACAAACATCATCTAAGAAAAGGAAGATATATGCAGAAACGACATATAACTGGAAATAATTATAATTATTGTATAACACAATTTCATTACACCATCACATTCATGCCAATGTATATTCAGTGACTGCAACGTTTCAAGATAACTTAAAAACAATTATTATCTTACTAAATCACTTGTAGCAGACAACAACAAAGTAGAAAAATCCACAAATTATGTTACTCCACAAGCTTTGGAAAAAAACTGTCTTCAGCTCTACATGAGTTTTTGAATTAGACTTCCAAAATAATTCTTTGTCTGATTTTTTCACATATTACAAAAAACAGTCGACCCCTCAAAACAAGGTCGACCTCTTTATTTATACGAAAACCACATGCAAAAAATAGCAACAATGTTCGTTTAACTAAATAAAACAGAAATATAAACTGGTTCATGTTCACACGAACACCATCAGTGAGTTGTAGTTATCTCATAGGATTTTCCTTTTCATAATCAAACCACTGGGAGAACAAATCTTCCTAGGTATGTAGATACGGAAATCAATGTTGATCAATCATCATGTTGAGCTTATCCTTCATTTCCATGACACAGTTTATGAATTGATCTATCTCATAACTTAGTTGACGCAGGGCCCATATTGCTCCTATCGATATTCTGACGAGTCTCTTCAATTGTCCTTTTTCAAGCGCTTGGATCTCCCGAATATTTACTCCAAATTTTGCATCGAGCTCTCCAAACCATTGGACTATAACATGCAAATCAACAAAGTCATCAGGAATGTAAAATTCTACGAGTTGAAGGTTTATCATCCTCTGGTTTATGTTGTTCTAATTTATGAGACACTCCTCTCATCTCTCATGCATCTTCTGTTGTGGTTCAACTACCAATTGCACCCAATATTATGTTGCTACCCTTATCCCGACTAAGCTCTCATCTGCAAGCATTCTAATTCCATGTTCCTCTCCCCCTCCACCCTTTTGGATATCTCTAATATAATCGATTTGTGTCAGTACTTGATGATCTTTCTATGACCATATCATCATTTCTTTATATGCTACGAGGCAGAGAAAAGGCTCATCTTGATAACTTACGATCACGATCATAAAACCTCCCTATCTTATTTAAACTAAGTGTAAATCTCCTCAAATTCAGTACTCATGAACCTAACCACTTGGGTAGTGTCTTGATAGTATTCCACCTGATGTCTGAGATGCACCAACTCTAATCTCATAGAATAGGATTCTCATTAATCCTCTCTTTCCCTTTCTATAGTGTCACTAGATATAGCCATACTTGCCCCTAATAACTTGCTTACCCTGAAGTGTCCTACATCTAGCAGGGTTTCTTCAGTGGTGATCATTACTGCACTAACTTTGATCACTGACTCTGCTTTTGGGGAAAAATCTAGCTTCTTAGTAGTCGATATGGATGCCTCTCCAATTTACTCACTTTCTCCTTTTGGGGTATTTTGTGACCGACGAGTCACTAGTTTTCTGGGCGGCATCTTTCCTGCAAAAAATGCAATAGTTTAACTCAATATTCTCTAAATCATAGAAACTTAGAGACAATTAGGGTAAATAAATTGTGTGCGATGATTTTCCTGGGTTGAATACCTACCAATCTAGAGCCTTGCGATAAACACAACAAAACTCATTTTGTAAGAGCCACTAGATCAATCATGAATTGTGAAGCAAAACAAAACAATTTTTTGCGAGTTATAAAATTATTCAAATACATTTGAATTAATAAAAGGCAGTCTTTGCACCTCAAATCATTACTTTTTAGTATAGGGAATCTATTGCATATTTTTCATTAATTCCATCTATTGTCTGCATAGGTTTTCAGAGTAAAAGCTATGTGCAAATAGGTCAGGCGAAGATATGTTGGAATGATTCATTGGGGACTTCAAACAATCATCGATTGGAATGCATTTGAGATTAGGAATCAGTCACTTGAACTATATAAGGATTTTCGGACCAGATCGTGTCTAAATTCGTCGATCCGATAGAGATGACAGCATGAAGCTTTCGCATGTGTGGTTGGATGAGGATATTTGCATGGAAATTATTGACCAGTGGGACACACAAGGATGTGCACGAGACAAATATCTAAAGATGGATGGTCCTGATGAAATCAGAGATCTTCGACGAAACTCATCGGACGAATGAAATTATGTATTGGCGAGTATTGATCGGGCATCACCAAGTTGGAGGACGTACAATTGAGGATATGTTTTGGTTTCCTTCTTGATCGGTTGATGTCAGTATCCATAGGAGTTTGATGCTAACCTTATTAAGCGTGTTCTTCTATGTTCAACACTAGGTGTCGATTCTCGATGTTAATTGACAATGGAGACTACCTCTTGGATTTAACAATGATTATTTTTTCGACTGACCCTGCTAATGCTCATTGATGATCGACATCGACACTTTCATGAGCAAGAAGTGCCCTCGCACAACTGGTATCCTAAACGAACGACATCTGATGTTGATCGGCATTGACATTCTCGAGATTATGCCACATTGTTGACACATATATTGAATTGAATAACACCCGACATTGATCAGTATAGATGTTTTAGAGCAACAATTGTCGGGTATCAGAGATCTTTACCTTTAGCTGTGATTTTTGTTTTGAAGAATTTCTTGATTTATGGATGCAAGTCAAAACATCTGAACAATGAAGAATCTCGCCAAAAAATAGTAAATATGATAATTATGTAAAAAATAAATTGAAACAGTGAAAACAACAAAAGAAAAGTGGTACCCAAAAATTGGAAAATTTTAAGGGTGTGTTGAGTGCTCAAGAAATGGTGATTCACTGGTAGAAGCCAAACTCTCTATTTCTTCCTATAATGATGTTGACAGACTTCTTGGGAAATGGTTAGTGTCTTGAGGAAATAACCCATGGATGACTCACAAATAAGTATACATATGGCCCAAGGACATTCTTGCCAACAAATCATGGGGATTCACCTTAATACATTCCTCTTTCCATTTAACTAGTTACTCCTACCTTTCCATCGAGAGTTGAGTCAAAGCTAAAAAATGTTAAGAGGACATCATGTTATTACTTTTTATAAAATTCAAGAACCTTACCATGGTTTTTCTCCACTGCCATCGAGCATCCATAGCCCCAATAGAGTCACCCCGATATCACAGACCTTGCTCTGCTACCAACGAGCGTCCATAGTCTCGTCGAAGATATCTGCATACCCTCCCGATCATACATGCGGAATTGTTATTTAATGTTCATCTTTGTTGCATATGTGTCAAGAATGAACTAGGGAGGAAGATATATGTTCTCTGGTGAAGGATCATAACCATATACGTTTTATTCTTTGTCTTTTTTAAACAATATGAGGAATAACTTTTATTTGTTCGGGGTATCGACCACACTCTCCTTGGTATTCCTAGACCACTAGGTAGTCAAATTATTTGTTCCTTAAGTGATTTTCATACATAATGGTAATTGTTGAAATTAGGGTTGCGTAGTATAGGGGCTTGCAATATGGCAATATTAATGTTTTTGAAAGATTACTTTCCCTCATTAGTACATTTAAACTCAACATGATTGTGTATCATTCTTTCCAAGGGTTTAGCTGTATCTACGAAATCTAGAGTGAACTTTCTGATCCAGATGGATGTCGGTGGACTTCCACCTATTCCAACTGGTTCATTTTGGCAGTTTTTTTCTAGTTTTCGAGTCTTGAACTTCCAAGGTTGTTTTGAGGCCCTAAACAACATTTTTAGGGCTCGCCATAGTCACACTATGGGATTTAGGGGAATTTTAATGGAAACATGCATATTCCTTGGATATACCTTTCAAACGAGCTATCGTGCCCCTAAAACGAAGATCATATGCAAAAGTTACGACCCTAGAAATTTGATGTACTAACTTACCCCAATGGGGCCCACATGACTTTTGGCGCTTCATCTCCTAGGGTTAGGTTTTTGGATGTCTAGGGTTTTGGCATTCCTGTTTATTGTAAAAATGCTTGGAGAGAATTATTGTAACCATCTTCTTGCAAATGAGAGCAACCGTCACATCTCTTCTCAGAGATAAGTCACCACCATTCTAGCAAGTTTGTTTTCAGTCTGCATTTTACAGTTTCAACATATTTCCTTATTGAATAGAAGCCAATTTTACTGTATCTTTATTATTATTCATTGTGTTTCTGTGTTAAGAAGAATAATAATTTGTATTCATTTTTTTCTTCTCATAAAATCTGGATCAGTGTATCAGAGGGATCTTCTCCTTGTCGTTCTTAATGCATGTCCCCAATGAGGTCAGGGTACAAAGAATTGGGTCTCAAGCTTGCTTCTCTTGAGGAAAAAATATCTCACACACCCAAGCGACCTCTCATGACAGGACAAAATAAAGACGATGGGACATGAGATCCTTTCAAAATGTTGCTCGAGGAAGCCCTCACGCAATAGACGAATGAGATGATGGATATTTTGTGCAAATCCTTCAGCAGCTACCAACAAGCGATGCATCTTCCTCGAGCGAAGGCGCCCCCCCCTTCAAGCTACAAATCAACTTTGATATTCCTATATTTGAAGGTCAGATAGACGCAAATGTTGTAGGAAAATGGTTGAATCTTCTAGAAGGGTATTTTTCTATCCATAACTTTTCGAACAGAGAAAATATTACATTTGCACTCCTCAAAGTCGTTCCCCATGTCAAAGATTGGTGGGAGACTTTCTGTGAGAAAAGGGAAACAAGGTAACCCTCATTATTTACAGTTGTGGTCACCTAGGAGTCCTTCAGGGATGTTATTAAGGAACAATACTACCCTGTTAGAAGTTATGAGGACCTGTATACAAAATGGACCACAGTATGACAGGAAAGAAACCATGCAGTGCTAGAGTTCACAAATATCTTCCATACCTTGGGCGCCAAGTTGGGTATCAAATATTCTGAGCGAAATATGGTGCTCAAGTATCGTGGTGGTATTCATAGATACAACTAGGCCAAAATGGAGTTTCTAGACATCTCGTCTTTGGGCGTGTCCTATCGATATGTCGTCAAAATCGAGCAGAAGTTTAAACAAAAGACATGGAAATTTGAGCCTAGGAAACCCTCACAGCAAAATCAAGGAAAGGGCATCCCCAACCCGCTGAAAAAAGGACAAAGAAAATATGGACAGCCTCAAGACAACCAGTCTAAGCCATAAGCAAAGAAGGACATTGGAAAGACAAATAAATATACCGGGAAGTGGTGCGACTTACATAAGATCCCCTGGAATAACATTGTTGATTGTCACTCAAAGAAATCATTGGTGGATGAGGTGAAAGCCTCTGAATCAGATGTGAATTTTGACTCTAATTCAGAATTAGAAAGGGGGATACATATCATTGATGCAGAACCTAGTGCCACCGTTGCTACCACCAAGGTCCATCCCAGTGAACTAGATGAACCAGAGGAAGGAAAGCACCTGTTTCATTCACAGATGTGGGTGAAAGGCACCACACTGCACTTCATCATTGATAGCGGTAGCCAAAATAATCTCATCTCAGCAAAGGTCATCAAGCAACTAGCCTTGCCGGCGACGCCACACCCACAACCCTACACCATTGGATGGCTCCGCCAAGAAAGTGATCTTCGCGACAACCAACAATATTGCATGTCATACGACATCAAGCCCTTCAAGGATGAGGTATTGTGTGATGTTTCTCCTCTCCAAGTTTGTGATATTCTTTTGGGCCAACCTTATTTATCGAAACATCATGTTGTATATGATTCTAGTCCTTGCAGTGTTATTATTAATTTGGATAGGAAATTGTAAAGGATACCCGAGGCAGTCCCACCTAGTGCTATTTCCTTCATCTCTGTCAAGAAATGCAATAATGTCATCTCTCAGACCTCACTGTTCACTTTGCACACTCTTAAGGGCTTCACATACATGTTGGGTTCAAGTGATGAACCTACTATGTCACTCTCCCCTTCAATCTCTGGTACCAGTATATTTCTTGGGTCTTCTTCTTATTGGTCTTCCTCGGTAACATAATAACATTCTAATAGTTCATGGATTGTTGCAGACTCTCTGTGCACACTACATGTAGTTACTATGTCTACTTGACCTTCTTCCATAAAAATTTTACATTTAATGACTTCTAAAGTTGCATCTACTAAAGGTGAATCAACTTCAAAATTAAATGTTACCTTAAAGTTTCGGGTGAGCTTTTCCTAGTTAGTTGTCCTTCTACACATTTCCAGTTCTAAATACCTGTTCCTGGGAACTGTCTCCAACATATCTATGAACCTATGCACCCATTCCTATTTTGACACTTTCATCCAAGTTGTAATACACAAAAAAATATTATCCTTTGGATCGCTCATCCCCGTATACTTGTGCATAATGTCTTCTATTCCAAACTTGATATGCATTAACCTTTTAAAATGTTGCCAATTCTCTATCCCTTCCTTGTGGTTTTCATACCATATCGCTGGAGTTTCTCTCAGTGCAACATCTAAAGCTAACAACCTTTGTTGTTTGGGGATCTACAACTCAAATTCATTGACAAAAGAACTTACCTCAGTTAGTTCCTCAAACTTTGGTGTATCACGTACCTCTTTTCTGATCCAGCGCAAAGAGCAAGTAATGCAAGCACACCCTTTGATCAACACTTCATGCAACCAGTGCTTCCATTGTTCAAGTCCTTCCTCTGAGTCTGATGCATAAGATCTTATGCTTCTCCAACTAAGTGCACCATCTGTAGTGGGATTGACATAGTCATCCATGCACGTTATCATATTATATAATTTATCAATTTCCTTTCTCACGGGCTCCACATATCTTATTTCCTCCATAGGGTCTAATGACGCAGTGACCTTTAAGCCTCCTCCTTCAAGAATCATCTCTCTTTTCTCCAATTTAATGATCGTCTAATTGTCGAAGGCCCAATCTAGTCCATAAATATTTTTTATCGGTGCATTTTAACATTAAACACATTAGTGTTGTTAACGATATATTACACACTTCTCTAATTTACTATTCTTTTAAATCTTTTTTATAGCGGTGTGTTTGATAACATGTAACACACCGGTGCTTTAATATTAATGCAACACACCGAGATACTTTTTTTGGTGAAAATTATGTGATTTATTTATAAAATATATTTAATATCTTTTGTATTGAATGGTACAAGTTGTATATTGATAGAGAAAAGGTATGAGAATAGTTCAAGTAACAAAAATTCGGATGGATACAAAGATAGTACATCTAGAAAGGAAAAAGAGGCAATTTCTTTGTAAATTATATACAATATTAATATGTTAAAAATGCAAGTTCTTTGTAAATTCTATAAAAAATTAATATGTTTGAACTATATGTAAGTTTAACTAATATGTATTGGTTAGTGTGTGTGTCCTGCAGAAGCATAACATGAGGAAGCTCGATAAGTTTCTTTGTGATCTAAGTGTAGAAGAGCGTAAAACCTTGATGGAAAATTTGCAAAAGGATGAACTATGTGAATGCAAAAATTCTATTCAATTTGAGTTTTTTTTTTTTAATTTTCATTAATTTTTTACTTAAAAATATTCGATGACATGTTCAAAAAAATATATTCATTGACATATGTTTAATGTTCTACAACTGGGACCAACAACAAAGGAACGAAATGTCGTCCTAAGAAAATAAAATTATAGAAGATGTAAATGATGATGAATTTGTCCTTAGTTCATCTGGAGTGGTGATGGAAGTTAATGAAAGGGGGAAAAACTTTTACAAAACTATGAGGTATATAGTGGAATGATCGTATAGACGTACTTTCCACTCACAATACAAAAATCAATCTAATGATTCGAAGAACCAGGTTATATCTGAGGTACATGAAGCATTTTCAGAGAAATGGTCAATGAGACCTGTTAGACTTTCAATAGAAAAAACATACAACAACAAAAAAGTATCATTCAAAACGTTATATTCCTAAAAATGTTTTTTTAGAATATGTATATATTACTACAAATCATTCCTAATTTATTAATATCAATCTTGTTATATTTAGTTTTCATATATCAATATAAAAATATTTAATTATCATTTTACTTTTTTCATGAATCAACAAGTTGATATCCGAAATATGTCAGTAGGAATGTCGAAAAAAGTTTACAAGGATATGGTAAAAGAAATGGACATAATTTCATCGTAGGAGGAGCCATCTCAACAACAATGTGCTTCAATTGTATGAAATCATTGGATTTTTCTATTAGGTACATATAAATGAAAATTTTAACATTAATTATTAATTTTCAAGTATATTCTTGCAGAAAAGAAAACAAAATGGAACTCATTCAACACACAAAACAGGTTGACAAGGAAGAAAATGGTTGATAGCATTGTTTGTGAGCAATTGTTATTTCCCTATAACATTAACTTAAGATTTCATTTTTGTATATTTTAAGTTGTTTTACAACATCCATCCTTGAATGTCTTCAAATGGGTGCTAACATGCAAAGAAGAGCCATCACAAGAATTGATTGACATTGGGCTAAGTAAGGGTTGTGAGTATATGTTGGCATATCAAAAATTAATTGTGGAATTTGTAAGTATCTATGTTGTTTTAGTTCTCTCATTTTATAATTAATAGAACAAAAAAAAATCTTTTATATTAAATCTATAATTTATTATGTGGTATATTAAAACTGCAGGAAACAAAGTATGGAAATGTGCCAATAGAAGAGTTGTTGACAGAAGGCATGAGATTTGGTTTTGAAAAAAATTGTATCATTCAGGGCTCGATTCTTGCTATGGTATGTCACTTTTCAATTTACGTTTATGTATATTATTTATTTCAATTTTCATTATTCTCACCAATGCAAATACACTCATTACACTTTCTTTTTATTTTTGTAGATGGAATCATTTGAAGAAGAGGAAAACAATCGAGTCAATCAACAAAACATTCAACCAAATAACCCAAGTCATGGAAGTAGCTCGAGCACGTCTGAAAACAGTTCGAACGAAGAATGATGATCAATATATTTGGATATCACTGCAAGTTGTTGTATTTTTTGAAATAATTGTCTGTGAAAATCAAACATTTTGTTTAATGTAATGGACATAGTACTATCCCAATTGAAATACAAGGGGTTGCCAATAAGGGTCCCATTTTCTATGACAAAGAGCCTTTTATTTATATATAATAAAATATGTTTTGTTTTATTCTTTTGTGTTGTCCAATGTTCTTATGAAATGTTACATCGCTGAATAAATATACAGATGATTAAATATTATAACGAAGAAATGCGGACACAGATGATATAACAAGATAATCCAAACATCATATCCAAATGCATTAATCAAAATTTAATTCATATGAATACTATTATAATATATATGTCAATTTTTTGATAAACAACATAATTAAAAAATAACAATAATTGTGCACTATCACAGGTCGATGCTTCTGAAAAATGAAAATGACAATCGATGCATTCAATGATAAAAAGCACCGATGCCTTTAATTATAAAATGCACTGGTTCTGTAACATAATACGCATCGGTGCTGACATAAATTGAAAAAACACCGATATTAACAATATTTTAACTAAAATGTATAATAATAATACGGATTATTGGTGCGTTCAATTTATAAGTGCACCAATGCTTCTCTTTCATGGGTCTGCATCAAATCCTTCTCAACATCATGCACCGGTCTTGTTTGTTTTTGAACGCATTGGTGCATGTTATCATTGATTTTCTTGGTGCTTTATTCTTATTTAGGTACCGATGCGTTTATGTTTATAAGAGCACCAATGCCCCATATTTCTTGGAGAGCCCCGGTGCTTTAGTTGACATGTGAGCATCGGGGCTTTAAGTTCAAGAACACATTGACGCTCGATATCATATATTTGACCAGTGTGTTGTCGTTATTAAAGCACCGAGATATAGTTTGTATAAATGCACTAGGGCTCCAATAGTTTAGGACTCGCCCGGTGCCTATTGTGTAATGTAGGTACCGATGC
>SNQJ01S0033479.1:0-23106 GCA_010110895.2 Picea sitchensis | reverse complement strand
AAACCATATACTCAAAGTTTGGGTCGTTGAACCACAAGCGTTGTAACAAATAACAAATAAAATCCATGGATATGGAAATCGGTGGGAATGGAACTCTCGACCCACCAAATATAGAAAGGCTTTAAGCACTCCCGCTAACGATCTTTCCATATTTTCAGTTGGTTATAACTATATACTAATTTGTAATTAAAGGCTATCCACAAGTTACCGAAATTGCTTAGAAAGGGAACCTATTTAATGGCATGAACCCCAAGTGCATGAGACACATATTTCAATGTGTATTTTTTCCTCATAATGCATGTTGAGGGTACATAGCATATGAGGCTACACCATAAAACATGTCGGGGGTCACTTTCACGGAATTTCAAGTAATTTATATCAATTTTGCACGATTTTTCAACAGGAACTCACCTACAATGAAGAAGGATGAAGAGAAAAATCCTACATGTTCTCACTACAAGAAGAAAATACATGATGAGAAGCAGTGTTGGAAGTTGCATCCATAATTGAAGCCAAAGTGGGCTCAGCCTAGAAATCGTAATAAGAAGACCATGACCACGGTTCATGATCTTGGATCAGATTCTAAGGATGAAACAAATATTACAACTTGATGGGAATCAAAGGTTAATCTTATGTTGCAAATTTTAGTTTGCATACTTCTTCTGCAAAGTCTAAAGTAATCCCTGATGGAAGGAAATGAAAAGAGCTATTTCATTTACAAGTTATCTCAAAGCATCCTAAGATAGACACACCTGTTGATAGTGGATTTCAAGTGAATCTTATCTTAGAGAAGGTTGTTCAGAAGTTGGGATTGGAAACTAGGCCTCATCCGAGATCATATCCTTTAGGATGGATTTGTGATAATTCTCAAGTACAAGTAACTAAGAAATGAAAGTTACAGTTCACGATCACATCCAGTTTCATTGATGAGGTAGAGTTAGACATTGTTCCACTAAACATTTGCAGGATGGTTTTGAGAAGTCCATACTTGTATGACAGGAAGGCCATTTTCTACAAGGGATAGAACAAGTATCATCTCTTCAAGGATGGGATTGAGTTCATTGTGAGAGATAATCAGATGAAGACAAATTTGACAGTTATCCCTACAGGGCACATGCTAGCTAATGCTAGTATCCAGGATCCATATTTATAGCCTCCAGTTGAAAAAAGAATAGGTCCTTTGGTTGATGTTGTTCATGTTAAGAAGGGAATATATGTTGATGGTTGAAATGAAATCATTGCTTAGAGATCGTCGACATATTTCCAGGGGTGCAAATGACGCGTCAAATAAAGATTTTATGCAAAAGTTATGAGTAGTTAAAGTTTGGTCAAACCATGTAAAATAGGGATGACACGTGGCACATGTCCATACAACAATAGGTGATGTGACATACATAATCAGAAGTTGAGTTGGAATTCTGTACTCCAAGTGGCTCAATGACGTAATGACATGTGGCATAGGAGGACCAATAGGAAGCTGGTAAATGTCAACTTCCCATTGGTCAATAAATTGTTTATGTTGTAAAACTATTTTGGAGTCAATGCGGTTCGACCATATGATCTCCATATCCACAAAAGTCTTAACAAAGCCCTCAATACCAACATACCATACATTTTTCCTTGATCTCTATATGGCTATATATAGATATATATATTTAAGTTTATATTAAAACTTGAATGGGTGGCCAAAGGTTCGAGGGCCTAAGCCCTCGACCTTTGGATTTTGGTTTTGGTATATATCACATGACCTACACCACATATAGCATAGGGGATTAACAAATTCCAAGGAGGTATAACCATATATTATATGGTATAACCACATAACATATGGTTTCAAAGAATCAAGAGTTTTATAGCACACATGTTATGTATATATATATATGTGTGTGTGTGTGTGTGTGTGTGTGTGTGAGTAAACCATATACTCAACGTTTGGGCCGTTGAACCACATGCATTGTAACAAATAAAAAACAAAATCCATGGATATGGCAGTCGGTGGGAATGGAACTCTCGACCCGCCAAATATAGAAAGGCTTTAAGCATTCCCATTAATGAGCTTTACATCTTTTCAGTTGGTTATAAATATATACTAATTTGTAATTAAAGGCTATCAACAAGTTACTGAAATTGGTTAGAAGGGGAACCTAGTTAATGGTGCAAACACTAAGGGCATGGGACACACATTTCAATGCAGGTTTTTTCCTCGTAATGTGTGTTGAGGGTACATAGCATATGAGGCTACAACGTAAAATGTGCCAGGGTCACTTTGACGTAATTTCAAATATTTTATATCAATTTTGCACGATTTTTTGCGAGGAACTCAATGATGTTCTCCATTTCTTCATTTGAACAATGATTTTTTTAGTATATTCAAATTGTGTTTTTGTGAGCCTATTTTGTAGTGGAATTTGGAATTTTGAAATGATGTTATTAAAGAGACTTTGAAGATGTAGTGATGTATGTCAATTACATATGTATTTGATTTCTTTTATTTTCTGTTGCATTATTGTAGTATACCTAGGGAGGTAATATGGGGTACCAAGGGAGGTGCCCAAAGGAAACGTGGTTATGTATTATTAGTGGAAGTCATTCAATGTATAGGAATGTGGTTATGCATTATTAGTGGAAGTCATTCAATGTAAGGTGGACTAGGTCCACTTTATTAAATAAGATCCACTATGGTACTCAGATATAATAAATGTGGGAAGGCTCTCTAGAAGGTTCCTAGGAGATAGAGAGAGCTATATAAAGAAGTGTAAGCAATTTAATGAAGCATAGTAAAGAATATTGTATTTTTAAATGCAAGTATTGATCGAGGAATGCATTCCTTCCATAAGGAATAATATATGGTGTTACCCTACCTCAATGTTTTTATCCATTTCTTGTGTTCAATATTTTGGTGAATGGTTTGGTTTATTCTATTGATGTTGTGAGTTTATTTTGAGATTTATCTTCACATCTATTCAGGTACTTAACAATTGGTATTAAAGAGAACCTAGGGAGGTGCCCAATATTACCTCCCTAGGTATACTACACAAGCAAAGATCTTATCATTCATATCAACAAATTCATTTACTCAGCGAAAAGTGTTAAATATCATAATAAAACAAGTTATGAGTCTCTTAAGATCTGTTCTTACAAAGAGGCTCGTAATACAATATTTCACCTTAGGCATTCATGTACTTATAACAATGATTGATTCAGTTTTGGAAAGATTCTGATAATTGTGAAAATTGAAAGTCCATTAAATTGAATCAACATAAAATAAATGTAGCAAATGATATGTCAAACTAATTGAAAGCTATAATCAAGCATGCCCACTAAATGAGAAATAAGGAAAACTTTAGTACGTCTAAGGATGAGACAATCTATAGGTCTGTTGCTAATAAAATGATCTAAGACAAATTGAAATCATAGATGTTTTTAGGGGCTAAATTTCACAAATGGGCTAATTTTCCATGTTTTTTCCCAAAAAACGATTCGCTAATTTTCATTTTTTCTAACATTGATTCGCCCTAATTCCATAGAATAAAATCAAATTACCTTAAAAATCACCAATATTTGATAGAAGCTATATTAAATCCTTAGAAATTTGAATATTTTTACAAAACTATCACAAACGTTTTTACATTTTCATATTACAGACTAGTAAGATTAGCCCATGTTTCTACATTTTAATATAAATTTCCATCCTTAAAATTATCCGTGATTGAAATTCCAATAGATAATGCTACAAATGCATAACCAAATCACTATAGTGCGTAACAAAACTAAAGATTACAAACTAAACTATCTAAAAAAAAATACAAACTAGTTGCATATTCTAGGTTGGTGGGCCCTTTCAAATTGGTCAACGCACTTATCTACTTATAATGACAAGATCACATGAACACCATTAATTGGAACTGAAATTTGTATCAAGGAACAATGTATCCAATCTACAACATTCACATCACTTCATACATATCGCATTTGCAATAGAAAATCACACAGGTGTTTCACTGATTCAATTCAATAATTTAGATTTTTAACATTACATTATAGATTGGATCATTATATAGGAAAATCTCAGTTAAAATATGGATGTGAACCCCTTTATTCTCGTATACCATAGCATCACGAATAAACATCCTAACCATTAGATGGAACCTTCTTTGATCTCATATATCCATCCAGATAGACAAAGAAAATAGGGGAAATGAGAAAATCATACTTCGATATCATATGATATTCATATGACATGAAATGCATAACAATATCATCTCTATCATTGTAGAGAATGATCTCTCCAATGAACTTTGCACAAAAAGATATTGACTAACAGTTTCACAGAAGCCTCATGCTTGCCTAGAGGAATTTGAGCGTGAACCAAGGGAGACATACCATGTTGGAATCTCGTCCTTCAAAACCCATGTGGCCATTTTTTATTTGGGCACACTAAGGTATTGAAACTACATTAGTGGTATAGGAACTAAACTGAACAATTCTTCATTAGTAAAGGTTATCTTAGAACCCATTTCAATCTATTAAGAACTTAGGAAATGCAATAAAATAAACAACAATTACCTCTAAGTGATCGTTGAAAGGTTTTGAGCTTAAAAGCATGGAAATATATAATAATATGGCCAGGTCCAGGTGTAAAAGTAGGATGGTAGTGGGATAAAAAGGTATTTAACTATGAGAAAATGGGAGGCGAACAAAACCTTCAAAAACACTTCTTTCCAAAATGATCCCTTATGATCGTCGACCCCCAATGGACTTTCAAGGTCTAAAATATTTTCCCAATGAAAGATCACGATTCATCCTTGAGTCTTTGACCTTTAACTTTACCAAAATCCACTATGGGTGCCACCTGTACCTGACTTCTATGGGGCACTTTCTCATTCACTTGTCATTGCTGAAAGTTTTGGTTGTGGAGACTGATTATCTTCTTGATTCATAGGTTTGTTCTAGTCGTGCTTGGATCCCTTTTCTTAACGAGGAGGTGTGGGGAGGATTCCCCCCCCACTACTGTCATAGTCAATCTAGATCGTTCATTATAAGGTCACAGATCCGACGGTAGAAGTTATGTTAGGGATTTTTTACCCTAGAAGGAAACCCTCTTTTATGAGGGAATTGTATTGCAGCTGTGAGTGATAGTGAATATTTTATTCCGAGGAAGGAGATTGTGAAATAAAGAAGATAAAGTTATAGCGAGCATGTTGTAGGTTGTATCCCTTCATTTTCTGGGATAATAAAGAGGAAGGACCTAGCAATTTCTCTGGTGGATGTAGCCCACACTGGTTGAACCATATATATCTGTGTCTCTACTGTGTTATGTATGTTCTGTGTTTTATTTATGCATTATTTTATTTTATTTCTTTGCGATCCTGTTCTTCTAATAGATATTTCATATGACATGGAATACTGACATTGCAAGATGGCATGGCATTATTTTTCACTCAATGCCCTTTCAAGATAACATGCTCATCTGATAGATCAGATGGTCAACGATAATTCCAACCAATGGCTCAGATCATCTCAAGTTTCTAATATGCACACTCTTACCTCAGTCGGACAAGCTCTTTTGGAAACACAACACCACCACCAGGATTTTCAAATGGACCCTTTTGAAGTCGCCTTTTGGAAGGATCCAACATCTAACATCTATTACATCTGATGGTCCAAATATTCTTGAAAATATTCAACTCCTGAACCTTTAACTCATTCAGACTGACTTCTTTGGAATGTGAAGTTACACCTGGACTTCCCGAATGGATCTAACACCTGAGAGCAACACTGATCAACAACTCTCATATCTTCGATATTACGCCATCGAGTTTCTCCCTTAGATTTTAACTTATTCCTTGCTCTAAGATTCTTCTGAAACCTTATTTCTAAAAGCATGTCAGAAACCCTCTCTTCAGACTTCGCAGACGAATCTTGACAGTCGATTTTCTAGGTTGAAATAATCTGGGTTGTCAATCACTAAACTTCTTAGTCACCATGAAAACACAAAGATTCGACTTCCCAAGCCAAATTCGACTCTATAACCCATAGATCGATGACATCAATCCCTTCTTCGACCATTTTGAGGTGAATTAAACTCAAGTTATGCTCATAATTTGGGGATTTCACTCTAGTTCACCATTTTTTCCCAAATTCGTCACAATACGAAATTTGAAACCACTCATTTTCCCAATTCACGCTCGCTCTTGGCCCATACAAGCTGAATGTTGAACCTTGAGCTCTGATACAAATATGTAACATTCCCTAGCTTAAGCAAGGAACATTAATTGCGAAAAAACAAATTTTCAAAAAAAATTCTGATAACAATTTCATGTAGCTTCCTAGCTATAAGAAGACACAAATTTAACCATTTTTAGATATTCATAACTATATTCAGCTACAACAGGATAAAATGACATGAATGCAACAAATAAACTCATCTACAATAACATATAAATCATTCTCATTTGTAGAGTAAAATGCACAACTACTAAACTCATAAATTGACTCAGAAAATAGATAAACACTTATCTTTCTAATACAATTGTGCAACCAGATTCTTGGGACAAACATTCCACCCAAGTGTAGACTTGTTGTTCCATATATCAACAACAAGTTACCCCCAATGTGGGGCTAGGAATCCACAAGAAAATGGTGTCTCTCATTGTCCCCTCACACCTCCCACAATCCATTGACATTATCCTACAACTATCTCAAATTCAACTAACGCTCTTCCTCTTGTCTTGTCTAACCCAACAAATGTACCCCTTCACTTTTCTCAGTCCATCGGGTTGTACCATTCATTTGGTCCTTTTGGCAGAGGTAACTCATAATCTCACTAGGAATTCAAAGGAACTCACTACTAGGAAAAAGTAATAGGAAAACAACAACAACCACTTGTTGTTATACTGCAATTCACACAATAGTTTACTCTTCATGCCTCACAACCTGACTCTTCAGTCTTTAGCTCCAAAAATATCTAGAATTGACCCTCCACTGTTTCCCTAGCTCTAGTGCTCTTTTTCATTGTTCTATGCTTCTTGTTCATGCAAAAACATGCCTGTAAAATCTACCCTCTTTGGTCATATCAATCTCATTTCCCCCCAAGCGAGTTGACTACTCACTCTACCCGATTGTACTTCAATCCCATGCTCCCAATAACTATGGGATGTATCTTTTTACACCCTCCCTCTTACATGAGTTTAATGATTGGGATCTCATACACTCAACCAAAAAAAGAAGGTTGTCCTCAAATAATAATAAAATTCAAGAAAATGAGTTTGAATTAATACCCATCAATAATTTCCCCCTTGGACCCCTCTTAAACACTCCATTCTCTTGTGGACAACTGAGCGCCCAATTTGACATCACAATTTGTTTATTTAAAATTCAAAAATACAATTCACATATTACATAGCCACATTCATTTCTACATTATACATTAATTAAACTCAAAACTATAACGAGGATATTACATTGGTGTGTCTTTACATCACATGGACCTCCTTATGATAATTGATATATTATCAATATTGTCATTACTCTTGATGTTCCAAAACATTTTATTCTTTGTTTTTGGATATATTGATAATTAATTGAAAAATAAACATAAAGAACTAGTAATGATTTCCATGCAACATTAAGAAGTAGATCTCAACCACCCCAACTTATGGAAGTTAGTTTTTGAAAAATCGTCTATTGGATTATTATTATTTTATTTGGAACGATGATTTTGTTCTAGCTTCTGTGAATGACATCCATGTGTGTTGCGTGTTAGTTTCTCATCATCAATGGACATCTTATTTAGTATTTACTTCCATAAAACAATTTCTCCTTTTGCATGAATTGATCACAGATGTAGAATCGAAAGAACCTGTGACAATATGACTTGGAAGAGGATATTGTAAGTTGTCTATATTGGATGGAAAGAATCCCAGAACAAGTATTTCGATGGATCGGGGCATAGGGGGTTCATGGGGTTGTGTAGTATACCTGTTTCTAGCAAACCCGTTCCACAACAACCTCTCCTCACTTTTTCAAAGCCTTCTTCACATTAATTTATAAACAGTTAGCAAGCTCTGTACATAAATGCCCTGAAACTTAATCAAGCATGAAGGGATCAGAAAGAATGAGATATATTTCTCATTCTTTGGTACAAATTTTCCGACTCTTACAATTACATAGCACCTACTACTAATGTGGCGTTAATATGGCGCATCCAGATTATGTATAGACACGGTGATTCGATTCACGCTTCCCTGAAGTAAATCCATCTCTGCTTTTAATGGATGTAGTTTCCTTCATTATCAATGGACATCTTTTTTAGTATTTTCTTCCGTTAAAAGATTTCTCCTTTCGCATGAATTGCTCACAGATGTAGAATCGAAACAACCTGTGAGAGTATGTGTTGGGCGAGGATATTGTAAGCTTCGCTTGTTGGATGGAAAGAATCCCAGAATACGTATTTGGATGGATCGGGACAGACGGGGGTCGTGGGGTTGCACAGTATACCCTCCTCCAGCAAACCCGTTCCGCAGCAACCTCTCCTCACTTCTTCAAAGCCTTCCACACATTAATTTATAAACAGTTAGCAAGCTCTGCACATAGATGCCCCTAAACTTATTCAAGCACGAAGGGATTAGAAAGAGCGAGAATATTACCATATATACTGGGATTCTTTATCATGTCAAGCAGCTTATCATATATGTCAATATAAGCCATTTTAAGACCTGGAAGTACGGGCTTCAACGTCTTTACTAAGGCTGCAGCCTTGTGGTTAAATGAGATTGCAACATCATTAAAGTGGTCAACGCATGAGTTACCGATCAAGTTGTGGAGAGTAATTTGCGAAGGCAAACAGCCGAAAGGAGGAAGACCGATTACGGCAAACAGGGTCGCGCCTTCCTTGTGGGTATTCTGTCACAGAATCATTTGGGATAACAACATTATGAGCACAAAGTGCCTGTTATCTATTTTAAAACGTAACAAGAAAGTAATTAATTATAATTACCTGTATAAATTCCGAAAGAGAGTGGAGAAGAAGATC
The DNA here is from genome assembly GCA_010110895.2 of Picea sitchensis. Taxonomy (NCBI): domain Eukaryota; kingdom Viridiplantae; phylum Streptophyta; class Pinopsida; order Pinales; family Pinaceae; genus Picea; species Picea sitchensis. The sequence continues at coordinate 14,072 of SNQJ01S0033479.1, read as the reverse complement.
CTCGAACTCAGTAACAGTATAGTGTGCACTAGTAAGGGGATTGAGAAAATAATTGTTTGTAAAGTCAACGGTTCCCGTACTTATCGTAAACAACGCTCCCGATATTATCTTTCTGGCATTCTCGGCGCCTACCATATTCACAATTCGCTTTCGATAGAGCTTGAAATTCTCCAGCTGCTGCCCCAGAGTTAGAACATTCTGCATGAATTGAAAGACATATTATATCTCAGCTATGAAATGTCTTTCTACATATCTAAATCCTGGTATCGCTGTAGCATCACTTGTAAAACATCTACTAACAAGAAGGAGGGAGATAGTATCATCGTATCCAGAAGCAGCAGAAGCAAAGCTGGCGCCTTTCAGAATCCGCGGTCCTTGGAATTCAGGATCCAAATATGCGGGTAATGTATCAGAAAGGCCTGCTAATCCAGCTGTACACAGTTGGAAAAACGAAACATAAACGTTATTACAAAAGGATAGAAGGATAATAAGAGTACTATAAATGGAAAAGTTAAACCTAAACGTTTTTYTAAAGGATAATAACAGTAATAGAATTGTGTTTTTTTTTTGTTTTTTTTTTATATATGTTTGGAGGAATCAGYWACTAGTTGGGCATGTGCTCGCGTTACACGTGGCCGTGTTATCCAACCGCTACGAGTTGAACTCGAAACGGATCACGATACCATTTAATATGGTATCTCTGGGTGCAACYACCTCACGAGAATTGACTTGAACMTTGCCCAATAGTGAAAAACTCCTCGCTTTCCACCATTAGATCCAACCCCTTTAGGCATAGAATTGTGTTCATTTTACAAAAAAACTGTACGGATCAATTATCGTCAGTTCTATGCAAACCTAACCAGGCCATGAGATATTTCCTTTTTACATTGAAATGGAAAGTGAAAAGAGTGGGGCAGTAGTAATTACAAAGTATATCTGTTGCTAATTTTCCGTTGGTAAATCGACCAGTGGGTTTATGATCCACGAAATCTCTCCCATACGGAGGAAAGTTGGCCTTCGCAAATGTTGCAAGTGCATTGTTATTACCAGGATCGACAGTAGAATCCCCAAATATGTACGCGGCTGTTACCAAAGGCTTTGTGGCCTTAGACTTCGCGTACGTTAACTTTGGTTCACACAATGCTAAGAAAATATTCAGACATGTTACAATACAAACATTAAGACGCTCTCCCATGGCTAATTCTTTTCTGAATTACTCCTGTAGATACACTGACACGCCCACGTTAAATAACAGCCTGACGGGAATTGTGTAAGTGCTGTTGATCCCACGCAGCAATGAGTTACGAGTCTGACGGTTAGCAATATGCACCCCGCAGCAGTGCATTTAATGCTGCGTATGCTGGCACCTTCACCGTTGGATTTAAATCTGACGGTTTATATCGCAGCATTAAATGCACTGCTGCGGGCTACATATTGTTTGCCGTTACTGGCCTGCGTGACTTATCTATCGGTATTGTCCAGGCTGGGTCAGTGATGTGAGACGGAAGATTCTCGTATTCAACGAATCCGGACGCGGCCACGAACAATTCGATGCCCCCTGTCATGTAGTTATGGGCCGTAAAGTAGGTTTAGACCTGTCCATTAAACTCCTGTCCATATTGACAATGATGGCAGCTGGAATGTCCTGTTCACGCTGACGTAATAAAATTGGTTACCTACTACTTTTATTCCAAAAAGATAAGTAGGTATGGGCCGTAAAGTAGCAGTCTATTAATGAAGCAAACGTAAGCAAATGTCACTGTCAGTGAATAGATGGAATTTGGCCATAGTGAAATTTTGCAAATTTGCAAATACTAATATTATAAATGGTTTTTTTCTATAATTTGTAATTTATATTTTAAATATTTTTATATTTTTTCGATTTAAATATTTTGATATTGTAATTTTTTCAAAAAATAGGATCTATTTGCTATATAAATAGTCAAATCTTTTAAATTTAAAGTTATATTAATGTAGTATAATGAAATTGTGTACATTTTCCATTTATGACATTAGAAATAAATATATAGAACTTCATTTTAGTAATTTGATAAATTTTGATGATAAAATTTTATAGATATACAATTATAAATAAATATATAAAACTTTATTTATATTAATTTAATAAAATTTAATAATAAAATTTTGTACATTTACAAATTTTGACTTTGGAGCTGCTGGATGGGGTATGGAACTAATGTAGCTGGTCGCTGTCTAGCTTGGATGGCTTTTTCTGGTTAGGCTTTGACATTGTAAACAGATTTATAAAACTTCATTTATATTTATATTTTCCATCAAGTAATTTGATAATTTATATTTATATTTTCCATCAGGTAATTTGATAATCAATTTTACAATGAAATTTTGCATTATAACGTAACGTTGCAAATTTAGTTTGGATAACCTTCTAACTAACCTTCAAAAATCCTACAAGAAGTATAAAAAACATTTAACAATTTTTTTGAAATTTGAAGCAATGCATTAATGTAAAAATAATTTATAGTCACGTTACATTAATGTAAAAAACATCTCATTATATATGGAGAAATTTATAATCATATTAAGTATTTTGGTTAATTTGAGTAAATGGTAGCTATTGTTAAATGGACGGTTCAATTCTTTAAGCATTTACTGATAAAAGTTATCTAGGGGTTTATTTATTTGATAGTCTATTTTTAACATATTAAATCCGTAATCATAAAGTTTGAAATATAAATAATTAGGTAGATTCATCTTTTTTTTTTTGTTAATTTGTGCGGGCCCTGTTGGGTTATGCGATTAACCGACCTGAGCCACACCAATCCTTAACATTGTTGGATTTTTTGTCCCCGCAGGCTTCGAACCGGTGACTTTAACATCACGGAGTGGCTTAACAACACACTCCGTCACCAACTTGTAGATTCATCTTAATTCTGTATTTATTATGCATTTTTTTAGAGTGAAATACTTGACAAAAGGTTTCCACCTCAATGGATTTGATCTCTTTCTACACATGATCAATGCATAATTAAGATGGATCTACGTTGGTTCCAAAGCTTGAAATTTTTAGATGATAACTATTATCTATATGTATATGTTTTAGATGAACTTGACACTTTGAAATTTACATCGTTATGAATCCAAATAATAACATAGGAACAATGTTTAGTAATGAAGATTCTGAATAATAACAAAATAGAATACATATATACTACATCATATCATTAAGAAGTGATACGAGGAAGATATCAAATAATTAATATCTTACATAGTAATGTCTTCTTTCCCATCTTTTCATATCGATCATATGGAAATGAAGGTTGAAATCAAAGGCCATGCAAATCTTTAACTCGAGATATTGGAGTAAAAGTGAGACCTTGTGGCTCTATCTTTCCAATATTAATAGTTTCCTTCTTTAGTCTTAATCCATGGGACATATGGATTCTTAATCCCTAAGAAAGTATAAATGGAATTTGTCTATTATTACCTCTTTCAATAGGTATAATATGAATAATGTGAGGGAATAATTCATCCCATGGAACTCCCACATAGTTATCAAATATTATTAAAACATATGTGGGAGGTTCAGGAGGGGATGTTGTTGGATAATACACAATATGTTCAACCACCCAAAGGGAACCATTGTGAAGTCTTGCATTAGTCCATAAGCTTGAAGTAACCATAACCCTAGCTGCTACAACAGTGAGAATCTCATTGTTCAAATTTTCCTCATCTACTTTCATGGATTAGTTGCTACTTACTCTTGTACCAATACTTCATACAATAGGTTGAATTACTAATATCAAACAATTCTTATTGTGATTGTGGAGATAATAATTTGTTGCAAAGAAATGTATAGCCTTATCAAATGAATCTTTTGTGGAACCATCCATATCAGTATCTTTATGTGTCATTAGTAATCTCCACACTTTTACATTAGAAATTGCATCTCTAACATTCATTAGTAGATGATGAAAGTGTTCCTCATCATTGCTTTGTTCATATTGTCTAAACATTGTGTCAAGAGTTACAACAATTCTAAATAAATTCCATAATTCTTTTGCATGAACTCCACATGCATATGCAGGTCTATCCAGAATAAGAGGTAGTTGTCCAAAATCACCTACCAATATAATTGATCTACCTCCAAAACGAACAACGAAATACAACTACTTGATTATGGGTGAGTGCAAGCTAATGATGGTCTCTTATGATGCGTTAGTGGCAATGCGAACATGGAAAAACAATAATGTATTAACTTGGAGGGTTTATTCAAAGTACTTATACAATGAATTTGAATATGGTGTAAAAAGATGAAACATAAAAAATTGAACTAGCTTTCCAAATATACAGCTTTTATTCATAGATATTATGAATAACTATGTGAATTTGTTTTTTTTCTTTCTAACAGTGGTATGTTATTTTTCCAGTAAAATATAAGGTATATGTTTTTGTTTGTGCAGGTGTTGAGTACCGTAACAATGAAATTTCCTTCCAAAAACTTGTATAAGCATAGAGAACCCATTGTTCTAGTGCAATGTATTTTTTGGAAATTTATAATATTAATTTTATATATTTTTTTAAATTATGAAAGTTAATATATCCTTGAAATTACATTGCTTTTTGTTCGTGCAGGCTAAGAGGGTCTTAAGATGATGAAAATAATATATGTTTTTTTAGATCATAAGTATTCGTCTCTTCTAGTGTGACATATAAATCATTTTAGAAATGGTTAAGCTCACAAAAAGTTATAGTAGAAATAAAAAAGGTATGTATTATAGGATTTTGATATATGCAAAGACAAAAATAGAGTAAAAGTAGTAAACAATATTATTAGAAAAAAAACTTTATATTTGGAATCTGCATAGCCTAGTGTATCTATGTTTACAGTTTCCTCAACAAATAAATTATGTAGCCTATAGAAAAATAATGTCAAAATCATAGATATAGAGAGGCATTAAAAAAAATGGATGTTTTTATCTATTTGTAGACCGAGTAACTAGGTTTGTCATCTCGAACCTAAATCTGAGGCAACCAAGTTAGAATCCACGTACGCTAAAATTGTCAATACTGCCCAAAACAATTTGAATTAAAAAGAACGCCCACATGGTCCTAAGAGTGCGCACACGCTATAGGAACGTGCACGCACTGCTATATCCTATATCTTATTTTCCATTAGCCCCCCTCTCTCTCTCCTACATCTACTCCTCTCCCCCCCCACACTTTGAAACCCCCGTCCTCTCTCTCCTCCATTCCCTCCCTTTATCTCGTTACCTCTCTCTCCCCCACTCTCCCCCCTTTCTCTCTTTACCTATCTCTACGTCCCTTTCCTCTCTATCCCCCCTTCCTCTCACATTACCTCTCTATACCCACCCTCCTTATCTCCCTCTCTCTCCCTCTCACACTCCTATACATGGTAAGACGTAGACATGGAAAGACCTAGACATCACAAGAAATTGAAATACCTGGACCTAGACCTTGCCTTGCCATGCCTCGCTCTCTCTCTCTCTCTTCCCCTTTGTCCCTCCCTCCCCTATTACCCCCCCTCTTTCTTCCACCTCTCTCCCATCCTTTCCCTCTCTCCTCGTTGTTAGTCTCAATCCAAGTCTCTCTCTCTCTCTCTCTGCTCATATTTCTCTCTCTAGTCCCCCTGTTTGTCTCCCTTTGTCTTCCCCCTTCCTCTCTCTCTCCTTACCCTACCTTTTATGTCTGCCTCTCTCTCCGCCACCTTCCTCTCACTATCCCTCTCTCTATCCCTACTCTCGGTCTCCCTCTCCCACTATCTCTCATCTCTCTCCACCCCTCCTCTTTGTCTTTCTCTCTCCCCCTCTCACACTCACACACATTCTCTCTCTCTCTCTCATAAATCTACCCCTCTCTCCTACATTTATGTCTCTCTCTAGCCCCTGTCTCTCTCATCCTCTCTCTCCCTCTCGCACTCTCACACACTCTCTCTCTATGACCCTTCTATGCCTTACTCTCTCTCACTCCCACACTCTCACAAAATATCTTTCTATCCCCCCATATATGTCTTCCTCTCTCTCCCTCCCACACTCTCACACTCTCTCTCTACCTCCCCTCTTTGTCTTCCTCTCTCTCCCTCTCACACTCTTATACATTGGCAAGTTTGGTACATTTCAAGGTAAGGCATGGCAAGGAAAGACATGCCCTTGACCTATAAATGGCAAGGCATGAAAATACCTAGACCTAGACCTAGAAATGGACTTAGACCGTGACCTGGACCTAGAACTTCCTTTGCCATACCTCACACTCTCACACCCAGTCCCCCTCTATCTCCATCATCTTCATCTCTCTCTCTATCTCTCTCTTCACCTTTGTTCCCTCCCCCACCCCTCTCTCTCTCTCTCTCTCTCTCTCCTTATTGTTAGTCTCACTCTCACCCTCTCTCTCTACCCCTATTTATCTCTCCCTCATTCTACCTCCCTCTCTTTTGCTCTTCTTGGCTCTCTCCCTCCCTCCCCTTTTTTCCCTCCTACTTATCTCTCTACCCTATCCCTCTATCTCTCCATGTCAGTCTCAAGCTCTCTTCTACTTGTGTTGGCTCTTTCCTTCCCTCCCTTTATCTCCCTCTCCACCCCCCCTCTCTCTCTTGCATGTGCCCTTCTCTCCACATCACTCGACATATGTCATGTCCCCATTTTTGGATTCCCCTATTCGACAGTGGAAATGACTTTTGTGGCTTGTTAGTGAAGAAAAAAGGAGTCAAAAGGGGTATTTAATGTCACTTAATTAGGAGTTGTTATGTATTTAAAGAGACATTAATGAAACAAAGTTACTTTAGATAAATAAGTTACTTAACCATTATTAAAAGTGACTTTTAATCTTAAAGTGAAAGTAAAATGGGGATAAGGGTCATATTTGATTTAGTCAAAAAGGGGAAAGTTCTATATTATAGTGAGGCAGGATAAAAGGAGGGGTAGCACTTCACTTTGCATTATGATTTGATATCTCATTTTGGAAGTGCTCTTAGAGCCATTGTTTCGTTATGGTTTAGCAAAACCTTTCCACCATTTCAATTTAGTTTCATTGGTGAAATATCCACCCTAGATAGACAAGAGGGGAATCCATATAGTATTTCCATTGGAGCTTCAATTTGGGTTTTGGTTTTAGTTGAAGGGATATCGATTTGCATAGAGGATTGTATGAAACTTGTTGGAGGAGGTCAATCCCAGTTTTTTGCAGATACAAGAGGGTTTCGAGAATATTATCAACGACATCCTCGCTTGTTGAAGACGATCGTCTTGAGAGGCCCCGCTAAACGCCCAACCTTGTCCCATGAGGTCCTTGGAAGACTAAAAATTGCTACATGAGGGTTTGGGGAGGCAGGCTTGCTGGTTTAACACTAGGGGATGTGTGAGGGCCTGCTTGTTTCCTAGCCTTGTCAGGTGAGGATCTCTGTAAGAGGGTTTGTGGGTACAATAGGAGATATAGGTCATATTCTTTAGGGTAACAGTGGGTTGGAGGGCCATTTGCAGTGTTGGAGAATATCACAATAGGGACATGAGCACCTTGGAATAGTTGAATTCATCTCTTGGCATCATTCCAAATTTTGTTTAAGTTTGTAGTGTTGCTAAAGCTAATATAGCAGCCATTAGACTTCTTATGTTGTCCTATTTCATGTCTCCATTCATAATAAAGGATTCCAATGTTGTCACTTCTATTGTCTGTGTACTTGGATTGGTAATATGTAATGCATGCAAACGTTTTGTGAAATGTACTCAATTAATTTAAGAACACATGTAATGCAATTATTTGACAAAAGTACATAACCAAAACTACATAATTGACAACAAACCATTATTTTCCTAGCATATTCCCATTGGGGACATTAAAGTGGTATCAAAGTTGGTGATCTTGACAGCATGCAAGAAAAGATGAAGACAAATCAAGAATCCATAACATAATATCACAAGAAACTAGCACCATTGTTAAAGTATCCTGAGTTTTGGGAGCTATATGCAAAGGTGATTTGGATTTAGGAGTGGAATGAAATGATTAACATATCGAATACAATAAACACAGAGATATGAAGAATAACACATATGTCTAGTGAACAATATCTTCTATTGAATAATGAAATAAGCTAAAACTGTAAAACTGTAGAACTAAAACACTTGCTCGAATGGTGGTAGTTATCTATGAGAAGAGATGTGGATGTTACGCGCATCCGTCTGAGAATAATGGATTAAAATGAGGATCCATAGGCCTTTTTTATATTACTCATGAATTCTAAAACCCTAGACATCCAAAAACCTAACCCTAGAAGGTGAAATGCAAAAAGTCATGTGGGCCCCTATGGGTAAGTTGGTGTAAGTTGGTACCTCAACTTACGAGGGTCATAGATTTTGCATACGATCTTCATTTTAGGCGTGTGATAGCCTGTTGGAAAGGTATTTCAGAGAAATAAATATTATGCCATCAAACTCTAACCTTGTCTATAGTTTGATTGTGGCAAACCAAAAAATAACTGTTTAGGCCTCCAAAATGGCCCTGGAAGTACAACAAGATGTGCTGACATGAAAAAATACAAAATAAGCTAGTTGGATTAGGCGAGAGGCCACTAGTATCTACCTGGAGGATGTGTGGGGCTTCAGACAACCCCAGAAGTGTATAACCCACAATAACAAAAAAGTACATAAGAACATGTTGAACAAAAACAAACAAGAGGAGCTAGTTGGAATAGGTGGGTGGACACCAATATCCACCTAGATCAATCCTCCCCCCTTAGGAAGAAATGGTCTCCATTGCATTGAGTTTCCCCAACAGGTGAAAAAATTTCTATTGGATTTGGCCCTGGGTGAGCCACTTGCCTTGGTGTAGGAGTTTCCCTGCCTTGATAACCCAATAAAGTTGGATCCTCTGCTGGCGAGTGCCCTTGACCTATGTGTTGACTAGTTGATCAATGGATTCTTGTTCCATGTAGTCAAGGTTGAGCTATGCTGGTGTCAGTGGTTCTGCGATCTCTGAGGTGTCCAATAATGGTGGAAAATATTGCCAAAGGAGATCCACATTGAACACTGGATGTAGGCCAAGGAAGGGTGGAGTGTTGAGCTCAAAAGAATTGCTACCCACAACCTTGGTGATAGTGTAAGGCCCATAATGAAGTGGGCGAAGCTTCTTATGGGGCCTGATGAGATGATCCTTCTGCAAATGTAACGAGACTTTGTTGCCAACCTGAAACTGGTGTGGTACCATGTGTTGATCATGGTGCTACTTGTACTTATCATTGGATTTCTGCAAAATCTCTTGGACCTGTTGGAGGATGTGCCGAATCCGCTCAATGAATCTGGTGGCTTTGTTGATCGCAGATTGATCATCAGAAGAGTCTGTCTATGTGGTGGAAAGAGGAAGTGCAACACCAATGGATCCCAAGGGTTTTAATACCATACCCACCTGAAATGAGCTATGGATAGTGGAGCTATGGAGAGCCCTGTTGTAACTGTGTTGAACATGGGAGACTCTCACCCCATGTACTTTTATGCTTAGAATTGTACATGTGCAGTATGTGCACAATCATCCGATTGACGACCTTTGTTTGGTCATCTGTTTGAGGGTGGAAAGTAGTGGATTTTGTGAGCTTGGTGTCCAACAGTGACCAGATAATCAACCAAAATGTGTTGAGGAACTTGCTATCGCAGTTAGAGATTATGGTTTGTGGTATCCCAAAGTGGACCCACACTTGTTCGAAGAAGATCTTGGTAGTATATGCCACTGTCATATTCTTCTTGCATGCTGTGAGAATGGCCATCTTCGAAAATCCATCAATGACCACAAATATGCAATCATTTCCTTTCTTGGTGGATGGAAGGCCCGACATGCAATCCATTGATATGGATTCCCAAGGATTCTCAAGAGTAGGAAGAGGGGTGTATAATCCTTTCTTCTTTATGGATGGCTTGGAAATGGCACATGAACTGCAATATCTAATATACTTGTTGACGTCTTGTCGAAATTTTGGATAATAAAAATGTTTCTGTAGAACGACCACAGTTTTCTCCACGCCAAAATGTCCTACCATCTGACTATAGTGGGATTCCTAAATCATCTTTGCATGCTCGCTTGTAGGACCATAAATATGTCCCAAGTGGCATAAGAGTTCATCCTAAATGTGAAAATCCGTGACAGTCACGCCTGTACCCAATAGTTGATAGGTGGTTGTGAATTATGTATCGTGTTGATAAAGTTGGGGCCACTTAGATGCTTCATGTCCACAAGAATGGAGCATAGTGGTGAGTGCATCCATAGGAGGTCTATTGAGGCATTCAGTGACACGATTTTAAATACCTGTCTTATACTTGATGTTGATATGTAACTGTTGCAGGTAGGTGGACCACTTCTGATGGAAGTTGTTCTGCAATTTCCACTGTGTCTATATGAACTGCAGAGGCTTGTGATCAATGTGTATGATCATCTCTCTTCCAAGAATGTAATGGTTCCATTGACGAAAAGCTTGTACATTGGAATACATTTCCTTGTCATAGGTGGGGTATTTCCAGACAATATCATAGAGTGTCTCATTATGGTATGCCACTGGATGACCATGCTGAGTGAGAGATGCGCCCACAAGATAGTCAGATGCATCAGTCTCAATCTTGAACGGTTGTTGAAAATCGGGTAGGGAGAGTACAAGAGTTGAGAAAAAGCGATGGTTCAGATCATTGAATGCTCGTTGTTATTTCTTCCCCCACATGAAATTGTCCCTGCCACCGCCCTTGGTCACCTGGCTGAGGGCCCATGCAATATGGGAAAATCCTAACATGAATCATCAGTAGAAGTTGGCTAGTCCCAAGAAGCTCCGAAGCTCGGTCAGTTTGGTCAGGGATGGCCAGCCACAGATACTTGGATCTTAGCTGGATAAACATGTACCCCATGCTCATCAACAATGTAGCCCAAGTATTGGACCCTGTTCATGCCAAAAGATCATTTTTCCAAGTTGGCATATAGCTTGTGCTGCAGTAGAGTTCTCAAAACCTCCTGAATATGCCGCATGTGCTGCACCCACGTTCTGCTGAAGATGAGGATGTCATCCAAATATACCACCACAAAGGAGTTGGTGAAGGGTCTCAATATATCATCCATCAACCTCATGAAAGTGGTTGGTGCATTTGTTAAGCCAAAGGGCATGACTAGCCATTCGAAGAGACCTTCTTTAGATTTGAAGGTTGTCTTCCATACATCAGTTGGTTCAATGGGGACCTGGTGGTAGCCAAAATTTAGGTCAATATTGTTGAAGAACTTTGACCCCTTGAGTTGGTCAAGAAGGTCATCAATCCTGGGAATGGGGTACCGGTTCCTGACTGTGATTTTTTTTAAGGCTCTGTAATCAATGCAGAGTCGCCAGGTCCCATCCGTCATATGCACTAGTACAATCGGGATTCCGCAAGGGGAGGAGATGGTTATGATGTTCCCCTTTTGAGGAAGCTCTTGGATCTGATGCCTCATTTCATCATTTTCCGTCAGTGAGTGATGATATATTGGTCCATTAGGTAGAGGTGCACCGGGGGTCACATCAATTGGATGCTTGACTTGGTAGTGTGTTGGTACCCTTGTAGGTGAGGTGAAGATGTCTCTGTATTATTCCATGATCCCATCCACTTGCTTCTGTTGCAAAGAGAGACTCTGTGTAGAGGCCACATATGTGGCGACGACCTTCTGCTTACTATGAGAACGAATCACAAAGAAGACGAAATTCCCAGTATGTGATATGACCTTATTGCATTTCTTAGCAGAGATTAAAGAAATAGTAGTAGGCGATGCTACCTCTAGTATCCTGTACAATTGTCTACCCAAAGTAATAATAACACTGCAGGGTCTAGACTCATACAAAACATGAAACTTCCACAAATATGGTTGTCCTAAAAGAACATCACAAACTTCAAGGGGAGAAATATCACACAATACCTCATATTTGAAAGTCTTGATGTCATAGGGAAGACGACACTATTGGCGGACACAAAGATATCTTCGTTTGCGAAGATAGCTGATGGTGTAGGGATGCAGGTGTAGTCTCATTGGCAGGTCCAACCACTTGATGACCTCTGCTAAAATCAGGTTCTTCTGAGTACCGTTATCGACAATGAAATGAAGCGGAACCCCCTTTACCCACATCTGCGAGTGAAAGAGGTGTTGCCCTTCCTTTGGTTCTTCTAGTTCTCTCAGTTGGACTTTGATTCAGAATTAGAATCAGCCTTTGACTCGAAAGCCTTTAGTTCAACCATGAGGGACTGCTTGGAGTGACATTCTTCGGTGTTGTTCCAAGGTATTTTATGGTACTCACATCATTTTCCCGTATCCTTCTTCGTCTTATCATTTCCCTTCTTGTGTTATGGCTTGGACTAGTTGTCCTAAGGGCAGCCATATTGAATTGTTCCCTTGCTGTGTGGGTTGGGGCTTCGACTGTGAGGGGTTTGCAGATCCAAACTCTCTTCTTTTCTGCTTAAATTTATGCTCGATCTTGACAACGTATTTATAAGCCGTGCTCATTGAGGCGATATCCAAAAAATCCATTTTTGTTTGAATGTATCTATGCAAACAACCACGGTATTTGAGAACCATATGACGCTCAGAGTCTTTGATACCCAATTTGGTGCGTAGGGTGTGGAAAATATTGGTGAAATATGGTACTGTCTGGTCCCTCTCTTAATGTAGGGTGGTCTATCTGGTGCACTGGTAGCTTCCAACAGAGTAGTACTTTTATTTAATGGTGTTCTGGAAGGAATCCCATGTAGGGGCCATGAAAAACATTTTTTATTCCTCCACGACCCTTTTCTCAGAGTAAGTATACCACCAATATTTAACATGGGGACCAACCTTGAGGAGTGAAAAAGTGATCTTTTCCCTATCGGAAAAATTGTGGACCGAAAAATACCCTTCGAGCAAATTCAACCATTTATCTACAACATCCACATCTATCAGTCCTTCAAATAATGGAATGTCAAAATTTACTTGTACCTTGAAGGGGGTTGCATGGCCGCTTGATGAAGATGCTTCTCTTGTGGGAAGTCGTCGAAGGATTTGCGCGAAGTTGTCCATCATTTTGTTCCTTTGTCACACGATGGCTTCCCCGAGCAACATTTTAATTGGATCTCCTGCTCCATCATATTTATTTTCATCCCCGATGGGTTTTTGTTGGTCTCGGTGCGACTGATATTGTAATGGCTCAATTGGTTTGAGTCCCAACTTCTTGTACCCAGATCTTTTCAGGGACATGCATGAAGAAAAATAAATGAAGAGTAGATCGCTCTGATATCACTAATCCATATTTAGGAGTGAAACAAACTGATTAATAGATTGAATACAATAAACATAGAGATATAAAGAATAAAAAAGATATCAATTGAACACTATCTTCTATTGAATAATGAAATAGGATGAAACTATAAAACTGCAGAACTGAAACACTTGCTCAAATGGTGGTAGCTATATCTAAGAAGAGATGTGGCTTCTACGTGCATCCTTATGAGAATAATGGATTACAATGAGGCTCCATAGGCCTTTTTGATATTACTCATGAATGCCAAAACCCTAGACATCCAAAAACCTAACCCTAGAAGGTGAAACACCAAAAGTCATGTGGGCCCCTATGGGTAAGTTGGTGTAAGTTCGTACCTCAACTTCCCAGGGTCGTAACTTTTGCATACAACCTCCGTTTTAGGTGCTTGCTAGCCCATTGGAAAGGTATTTTAGAGAAATACACATTATGTCATCAAACTTTGACTTTGTCTACAATTTGACTGTGACGAGAAAAAAAAACATTGTTTAGGCCTCCAAAATGACCCTAGAAGTACAACGAGATGTGCTGACATGAAAACATACAAAATAAGCCAGTTGGACTAGGCAAGAGGCCACTAGTATCCACCTGGAGGATACGCGGGGCTTTCGACATCCCCATAACTGTAGAACCCACAATTACAAATAAGTACAGAAGAATGTGTTGAACAAAAACAAATAAGAGGAGCGAGTTGTAATAGGTGGGTTGCCACCAATATCCACCTGGAGTGAAAATAGATGATTCCATCATAGTAAAAGCCTGCGGAGGCTCCATAAACTGAGATCTGGTTCTCCGTGGATTA
>SNQJ01S0033478.1:113582-132733 GCA_010110895.2 Picea sitchensis | reverse complement strand
GCGATTTCGGGGTTTTCAATGTCAAGTGATTTTTGCATTATGAAATCCCGATCCCCGAACCTCCGATGGCTTATCTCCCTTGCAACTTCTGTAGATATGACGGCTATTATTCTTTTGGGAAATTTGAATAAGATCCTACGGTCACTGACTCTTTCTCCTCCCGATTATTGCGCACCCACAACTGTACTTGCCATCAATGACAAGTATACGCTAATTTTCTTTCTGTTAACTGAAATTGCCAACATAAGAGCGTTGCGCTCTTTATCCTGGACTTAACACCTAGAAGGGTCTTCTACACAACTCTTGCGCTCCTTCATTTAGTCTAGAAATTAGGTGGTTCTTAGTCACTTCTTGCTTTGTAGAGAGCTTGTGCATATCTGCACTACCTCTCCTAATCTTAATAGACTCCGTCCTTGTAGTGATTGCGGGATTCAACGTCCGCAATTATGGGAGTACTCACTCGACTCTAGGACAGGAATGAAATTCCCTGGGGAAATTTCTTTTGAGGAATTTAAAACTAGAGTCTAGGAAAATCAAGAAGACATAAAAGTTCTCAAGGAACGAGTGCATATTATTAATTTAATCATTCGATACAAAACCCATTTATAACCATATAAAAACAAGCATACATCCATTATTTCCAATTTAAATCTCCAGGCATAAAAATAAACACTTATCAGAACCATAAGGCGTGATGCGACTGTTGAGAGGGGTGCTCATTTCAACCCAACCATAGGCTCAGTCACTCCCAATGGATTTATCACTGACCACACCCAAGCTTAGGCCACGATGATCTGAGATTCAATCTCTTACTTCCAGCTCAACGAAAGTTGGGGATGAAGGTTACTCTCCTTCTCCCAATATAGGAATAGATGAGGATAAAGGTTACTCTCCTTCTCCTGGCTTTGTCTCTATTATTTGTGATCATAAATCACTACTTTTCTTTCAATCCTTTCTTGGACCCAAGAACTCTTCTTCCGTCTATGCACTCTTCACAGGCTTTCTCTGCCCACACCATGCTTCCTTTATTTATTTTCTCACCAAGATTGTGTGGGCTCAAATTCCTTCGTCTGTGGCCAGGTCTGGAAGCCTTACCGATGGGCAGTCTGCCCCATCCCCTCATAAAATCTTCAGGAGAGCTTCCCACCTACCAGCCTGACGAGAATTCATTCCTGGGTCAGAGGGTTGTTCTGATCTGAGCAATTAAACACCAACATGGTACTGGCTCGGTGGAGGTTAACACAACCCTTCTGGGTTCCCTCCACCACCTTTTCGTTAGAAATCATGGTTTATCTCTTAGCACATCCCCTCTTTCAGCAGTCATGCAACACGTAAAAATTTTCTTTAAAATAATCAGAATTTACATTCATCGACCTCTATACAAAGGTCCACCAAATCAAACATTCACACTTTGAGTTTGCCATAGTTCCTGGCCAATAAATCTATATTTACAAACTGGGGGAAACAGGGTGTTACAATTCCCTCCCCCTTAAAGGAATCATCGTCCTCGATGTTCTATCTATCAACATGATATGTATGTGCTGAAGTAAACAAAATCGGATATGTCTGTCTCATGGCATCTTCCATTTCCCATGTAGCCTCATCTGGGCCAAAGTGTTTCCATTGCACCTTGGCCTGTGCAATGGTTCGGTTCTTGAGTGTGGTTTCTTTCTTGTCTAGTATGCATTGGGGTTCTAGCATGAATTCTTCCTCTGGTTCCACCTGGATCAAAAACCAGTCAATTATATGATTAGCATCATGTACATATTTCTTCAATAATGAAACATGAAAAACATTATGTGCCTTTACTGTGGGAGGGAGTGCTATCCTATAGGCTACAAGTCCCACTCTATCTAAGACTTCAAAGGGTCCACAATACCGAGGTGCCAACTTGGCACAGGCTCCCATTCTCAGAGAACTCTTCCGGGGTTTAACTCTGAGATAAACATGGTCTCCAACTTTGAACTCTCGGGGAGTTCTCCTTCTATCAGCATAACTTTTCTATCGGTCCTGAGCAATTTTTAGATTTTTCCTTATCCCCACCATTTGTTGTCCCATTTCTTTCATATTGTCGGGTCCGATTGTAATTCTGTCCACTGGATTACTCTAGTTGATTGGAATCTTACACTGTCTACCATAGAGGACTTCAAAAAGGCTCATCTTCAAGGATTCCTGATGACTGTTATTGTAGGCAAACTCTACCAATGATAGGTAGTCTTCCCATTTCTTAGGCTGATGCATTACATGCATCCTTAACATGTCCTCTACTATTTGGTTCACTCTTTCATTCTATCCATCAATTTGAGGGTGATAATCTATGTTGAATAGTAATTTTGTCTCCAGACCGACCATTAGGCACTTCTAAAAGTTTGAAGTGAACTTGGTATCTCGGTCAGATACAACTTCCTTGGGCATGCCATGCAGTTTAAATATCTCCTTCATGAAGATGTTGACAATATCTACAGCCTTGCAAGTTGATTTGATAGGGATAAAATGAGTAGACTTACTCAGTTTGTCCACCACGACCATGATGGCATCATTTTGCTTGGTCGACTTTGGTAGTCCAGTGATGAAATCGATGGAGATGGTTTCCCATTTCCATTCTGGAATCGGTAGGGGCTGTAATAATCTTGTTGGATGTCGGTGCTCTGCCTTAACTTACTATCATTCTAGGCACTTAGATAGATAGATAGTTAGATATGTATTTATTTAACCCGGGCCAATAGAATTGTTTCCTAGTAGCTGTGATCATCTTTTGATATCCTAGGTGACCAGTATATGGTCTCTTATGCAATTCATCCATTATGAACCTCTTCAATTCGTCACAGTTCGAAATTTACAATCTATTTCTGTAAGTCAACAACCCTTCCTCTAGAATTTGGTAGCCTTCATACTTCATCCTTGTAGGCTCTTGTCTTAGGTATGAGGTCACTGTATTGAATAATGTATCTGTCTCTTGTGCATTTCTGACTCTTTCCCTGACATCCATTTCATAGGTGCTTACTGCTGCCAGATGAATCGTTTTCATAATTATGCTAAGGGCATCGACCACCCTATTTTCCTTTCCTTTTATGTGTTTGATTTTGAAATCGAATTCACTTAGGAGAGCCATCCACCTAGATTGTCTGGCGCTGAGTTTAGGTTGATCAAACAATTGCCTCAACCCACAATGGTTTGTCATAAGCATAACTCTTCTTCCCAGGAGGTAGTGCCTCCACATTTTTAAAGCATGCACTATGGCAGCCAACTCTAGGTCATGGTTCACATAATTTATCTCATGTTCATTTAATTTCCAAGACTCATAGGAAATTACACGTCCCTCCTGCATAAGGACTCCTTCGATTCCTTCCTTGCAGGAATTTGTACATATCAGGAAATCATTATTCGAGTCTGAAATATTTAGCATGAGTGCATGGGTCAAGAGGTATTTCAGTTCTTGAAATCTTTCTTCACATTTTGATGTCAAAATGAATTTGATCCCCTTCCTATGAAGGGAAGTGATTGGACAACCAATCTTGGAAAATGATTTTATGAACCTTCTATAGTATCCGGCTAAGCCCATGAAGGATCTGATATCTGATACATCCTTTGGGGTAGGCCATTCCATAACAGATCTGATCTTATCGGGGTCCACTGCTACCCCTTCCTTAGAAATTACATGGCCTAAGTAATGGACTTGCTTTTGAAAGAAGTCACACTTGCTAAACTTAGCGTAGAGCCGTTGCTCTCTTAGTACATGAAGAAAGAGTCTAAGATGTTCTTCATGCTCCTCCTTGTTCTTGGAGTATATTAGGATATCATCAATGAAAACCAATACAAATTTGTCCATAAATTTGTTGAGTACACTATTCATCAAACACATAAAAGTGGCAGGGGCATTGGTTAACCCAAATGGCACCACCACAAATTCATAGTGATCATACCTTGTTCTGAAGGTTGTTTTGTGGATGTCTTCATCCTTAATCCAGACTTGGTGGTATCTAGACCTCAAGTCGATCTTTGAGAAGATGGTAGCACCTCCCAGTTGGTCGAACAAGTCATCGATCCTGGGTAAGGGGTATTTGTTCTTTATGGTTGTCTTATTGAGTTGTCTATAATCTATGCATAGTCAGAGTGTGCCATATTTCTTTTTCACAAACAAGATGGGTGCTCCCCACAGAGATACACTAAGTTGGATGTAGCCTTTGTCCATCATCTCCTTTAGCTGTAGCTTGAGCTCAACCAACTCCGGCGTGCTCATCCTATATGGCGTTCTAGATGTTGGTACCGCTCTTGGTGTAAGCTCTATCGAGAAATCAATATCCCTTCTCGAAGGTAGACATGGTACTTATTCGGGGAACACGTCCTTGTATTCTCTTAATATGGGGTGGTCCTCTAGGTTTGGTTTGTCATTCTCAATGGATTCCAACACCTGTATTGCATATAAGGAACACCCTTTTCTGCAATACTTTTTCATTTGAAGGGACGATATTTGTCTCACTGAGACAAGCTTTTTGAATCCCTTGGAGGGTCATCTTTCTCCTTTCTTCGTTTACACATTCTAAAGTTTTATGATAACAATCCACTTTAGTTTTATGAGCAGCCAACCAATCCTTACCAATTAACAAGTCATACAATCCCAAGGGAAGTACGTTAAGGGTTGCTCGAGTGGGCAATCCACCCATGATGAATTGACAGGCTGGTATGCCCTCAACTACCTTTATTTTGGTCCCAATGGCTAATTTCACCAACCATGGTTTAACATGTCCAATTGGTTGTAGTCTACACCTATCAATAGCCTAAGGGGCCACATAACTTAAATTATAACCCGGGTCAATTAAAATAGAAACTAGATGGTTGGCGATCATACCTTTGAGCTCCACTACTGAAGCTTGGTGGTTGACTTGGTTATTGTCCATGGCTGCATAGATTCATGGCATGCTTATAGCCGCATCATTGACGATGGTAGCTTCTTGGATATTGTAGACTCTCTTACTATTCTGTTGTCTGTGTGGGCAGTCCCTCAATTTGTGATTTTATCCACAACCCCAACATTTTAAGGGTTCCTTCTTGAGGCTATCGGTCCTTGCTGGGACTATCTTAAAAGGTTTATTTCCACTTTGAGAGAGGAAATTTTGCTGATATACACTTCTAGCAGGAGGGATTCCTCTAGAATATTTTCCATAGTTCTTAAATCTTGAGGACTTAAACCTTTTCTTTTGAAATCCCAAACTACCCTTCTTCTTCCAATCCTCCTAGGGTCTTGTCTTACTTCCAAACTGTTCATAGAAATACCTCGCCTTATGGATAACTTCTTCTAAGGTCTTTGGTTCGTCGAAATCAATCCTATCCTGGACTTAGCAAAATTTTCATAGCAATACCTCACCTTTCGGATAGCTTCTTCTTCCAATCCTCGTGGGGTATTGTCTTACTTCCAAACTAGTCATAGAAATACCTCGCCTTCTGGATAGATTCTTCTAAGTCATTTGGTCCATTGAAATCAATCAAATCCTGCAAGTTGATTTGACAAGGATGAAATGAGGAGACTTACTTAGTTTGTCCACCATGACCATGATGGAATCATTTTGCTTGGTCGACTTTGGTAGTCCGGTGATGAAATCCATGGAGATGGTTTCTCATTTCCATTTTGGAATTGGTAGGGTCTGTAATAATCCTGCTGGATGTCAGTGCTCTGCCTTAACTTGCTAGCATTCTAGGCACTTAGATAGATAGTTAGCTATATCATTCTTTAACCTAGGCCAAAAGAATTGTTTCCTAGTGTCCGTGATCATCTTCTGATATCCTGGGTGACCAATGTATGGTCTCTTATGCAACTCATCCATTATGAACCTCTTCAAGTCATCACAGTTCGGAATATACAATCTGTTTCTATAAGTCAACAACCCTTCCTCTAGCATTTGGTAGCCTTCATAATTCAGCCCTGCAGGCTCTTGTCTTAGGTATGAGGTCACTGTCTTGAAGAATGTATCTGTCTCTTGTGAATTTCTGACTCTTTCCTTGACATCCGTTTCATAGGTGCTTACTGCTTCCAGATGATTTGTTTTCATACTTATGCTAAGGGTATTGACCACCCTATTTTCCTTTCCTTTTATGTGTTTTATTACAAAATCGAATTCACTTAGGATATTTATCCACCTAGCTTGTCTGGCATTGAGTTTTGGTTGATCAAACAGATGCCTCAACCCACAATGGTCTGTCATAAGAAAAAATATTCTTCCTGGGAGGTAGTGCCTCCACATTTTTAAAGCATGCACTATGGAAGCCAACTCTAGGTCATGGGTCACATAATTTATGTCATGTTCATTTAATTTCTGGGACACATAGGAAATTACACATCCCTCTTGCATAAGCAATCCTTCGAGTTCTTCCTTCCAGGCATCTATACATACGAGGAAATCATTATCCGGGTCTGCAATATTTAGCACGGGTGCATGGGTCAGGAGGTATTTTAGTTCCTGAAATATTTCTTCACATTTTGATGTCCAAATGAATTTTATCCCCTTCCTCCGAAGGGAAGTGATTGGACAACCAATCTTGGAAAATACCTTTATGAACCTTCTATAGTATCCGACTATGCCCATGAAGGATCTGATATCTGATAAATCCTTTGGGGTAGGTCATTCCATAATAGATATGATCTTATTTGGTCCACTGGCACCCCTTCCTTAGAAATGACATGGCCTAAGTAATGGACTTGCTTTTGAAAGAAGTCACACTTGCTAAACTTAGTGTAGAGCTGATGCTCTCTTAGTACTTGCAGAACGAGTCTAAGATGTTCTTTTTGCTCCTCCTTGTTCTTGGATTATATTAGGATATCATCAATGAAAACCAATACAAATTTGTCTAGAAATTTGCTAAGTACACTATTCATCAAACACATAAAAGTGGCGGGGGCATTGGTTAATCCAAATGGAACCACCACGAATTCATAGTGACCATACCTCATTCTGAAAGCTGTTTTGTGGATGTCTTCATCCTTAATCCAGACTTGGTGGTATCCAGACCTCAATTCGATCTTCGAGAAGATGGTAGCACCTCCCAGTTGGTCGAACAAGCCATCGATCCCATGTAAGGGGTATTTTTTCTTTATGGTTGTCTTATTGAGTTGTTTGTAATCTATGCAGAGTCGGAGTGTGCCATATTTCTTTTTCACAAATAAGACAGGCACTGCCCATGGAGATACACTGGGTCGGATGTAGCCTTTTTCCATCATCTCCTTTAGCTGTAGCTTGATCTCAACCAACTCTGACGTGCTCATCCTATATGGCGTTCTAGATGTTGGTACTGCTCCTGGTGTAAGCTCTATCGAGAAATCAATATCCCTTCTCGGAGGTAGACCTGGTACTTCTTCAGGAAACACGTCCTTGTATTATCTTAATATGGGGTGGTCCTCTAGTTTGGTTTGTCATTCTCAACGGATTCCAACACCTGTATTTCATATAAGGAACACCCTTTTCTGCAATACTTGTTCATTTGAAGGGCCCATATTTGTCTCACTGAGACAGGCTTCTAAATCACTTGGAGGGTCATCTTTCTCCTTTATTCGTTTACACATTCTAAAGTTTTATGATAACAGTCCACGTTAGTTTTATGAGCAGCCAACCAATCCATACCAATTAACAAGTCATACCATCCCAGGGGAAGTACGCTAAGGGATTCTCGGGTGGGCAATCCACCCATGATGAATTGATAGGCTGGTAAGGCCTCAACCACCTTTATTTTGGTCCCAACGGCTAATTGCACCAACCACGATTTAACATGTCCAATTGGTTGCAGTTTACACCTATCAACAACCTGAGGGGGCACATAACTAAAATTATTACCCGGGTCAATTAAAATAGAAACCAGATGGTTGGCGATCATACCTTCGAGCTCCACTACTGAAGCTTGGTGGTCAGCTTGGTTATTGTCCACAACTGCATAGATTTGTGGCATGCTCCTAGCCACATCATTGATGGTGGTAGATTCTTGGATATTGTAGACTCTCTTATTGTTCTGTTGTCTGTGTGGGCAGTCCCTCAATTTATGATTTTCTCCACAACCCCGACATTTTAAGGGTTCCTTCTTGAGGCTATCGGTCCTTGTTGGGACTGTCTTAAAAGGTTTATTCCCACTTTGAGAGAGAAAATTTTTCTTATATACACTTCTAGCAGGAGAGCTTCCTCTAGAATCTTTTCCATAGTTCTTAAATCTTGAGGACTTAAACCTTTTCTTCTAAAATCTGGAACTACCCTTCTTCTTCCAATCCTCGTGGGGTCTTGTCTTACTTACAAACTGTTCATAGCAATACCTTGCTTTTTGGATAGCTTCTTCTAAGGTATTTGGTTTATCGAACTCAATCCTATCTTGGTAGGTCTAAGGTAATCCACTAATGAACTGCTGCATTTTTTCTTTTTCATATTTTATGTAGGGTACATACCTCAGTAGTTCAAGGAATTTATTGACAAATTCATATATGGTGAATTTATTGACATTCCTAAGGTCTTCCCACCATATAGAGGCCTTTCCATTTAGGTTGAAGATGGCTATTCGAGCCTTCAAGTTTTCATAGTAGTCATGGAATCTGAAATACTTATTTAAACCAAGCATCCAAGCTTCCGCCTCTTCTCCCGTCTTAATCTCTCCATTGAAAGAGGGTGGTTTGGATTTATTCTATTCTTCAGGACCATGGATTTTGGAACGCTTCCACTTCTTTCTTTTCCTGTGAGAATGCGAGATGGACCTGGTACTAGAAGATCCTTTAGAGTTGTCAGATTCTTTTCCAGAGGACACTCTCGATGAGCATCTCTTGCCTCCAGGTTGGACCTTCTTTGTGGTACTTCTACCAGTGGGGTCACTTATGGAGTCATGTTTTCGGGTCTTAGGTGGACTCTGAGTTCTCTTCTTGTGTCGTCGGTCCACATGACTAGTTGCAGGTTCGTGCTGCAGTTGTCTCTGTATGTTGGATAATCTTTGTAGCAAGACTGTGTTAATTTATGTTTGTTTCTCTTGTTCCTTTATCAATCTCTCATTGTCAACCTTGAAACTCTCTAACTCGGCCCTGAGGCTCCTTACATTTTCAGCCAAATCTGGAGGGATTTCCACTGCCCTCCTTTCGTCAGATTCTTCATCTCTATTGTGGGAACCATCCCCCACTTCATGACACGTCACCATTCTTTAGTCTTGGAGTTTTTCCCATGATTCACTAACTGTTAGATTGTTGAAAAAAAACTTATCGTTAGCTATTGGTATATTAGTTTATGAACAATACACGATTCAATTTCTTAAATGCATACACACAGTAGAAGGTTTCACTCTTTTCTTTAATAACATTTTTTTTTTTCTTTTAACCAGACTTTTAAGAAAGAGGCAAGGTAGGGTGTCACTTATTTAAAAGTACTCCAAATAGTATTTTTAAGCGACTCGTCTATAAGCCCAAGCAGGCCAAGTGTTGTAACCATGCTCTGATACCATTTTGTAACACACCCACGACGGGACATGAATTTTTTTTCGATCTTCTTAAAGGGAAAAATCTCCCTTAAAGATTCCTAATGTGGAAGGTCAGGGAACCAATCCAAATTCTTGGTCAAGGATCTAAAGTCAAACAGTTCTATGAGACCTTGATGTTCTCGTTCTATAGTTAAACACAGAACCTTCCGGTTTCTTGGTACAGGTCTAAGGGCACACACGACCCTCCTTTTCACCCTGCCGCGAAAACTCAGAGTATCGGGTGTTAGCTCCTTTTTAAACTCGGCCTACATGAACAAGCACCAGACGCAAGTTTCTCTCATGTGGCCATGGGTTGTGACCGCATGCCTATGCAAGAGGTGTGTTGCAATCTCGCGTATCGGGACTTTGTGAATGATCCACTTCGATTCACCCAATAGTCGATTCCTGACAAGAGCTTAGAAATGGCTAGCTCCTCTCATATCCTCCTCCACGTGACCACCACCTGTAACCACCGGTTGAGCCCTAAAAGGCATGTCATGTTTCACGACTTCGGGACTTCTACACATGAGTCGACTCTGACTCCCAAACTCTCGAGCTCCGAAAAGGGCTAATTCTCCTTAGCTCCTCCTTTGGCCTCCGTTCATGTGACGATTCACTATGACCTAGGGCCTACCTCTAAAGCGCGTCGGAACTTCGAGTATCACGAGTTCTCACTGCTTCCCTCTTTGAATTCTTCAAGTTGCAATTCAACGAAATGGTGATCTTTTTCCACATGTCCTCCTTGATGGACTGCTATGATCAAATCGTGATTTTTCACATCGCGAGTTCGAACGATATGTTCTTTGACCGTCTTGCTCTGCGAGTTAGCGAAATTCTGAGCTCTCACCACGTGTCCCTTCCGATGGACGGTCTCGATGATTTCAGAACTTGTCTCATGCACCTTCCTCCAGATCCAACGACTATCGGTCTACGTGCTTCAAATCTGACGGCTCAGATCCGTTTTCCTCCTGCGCTCACTTCTCAATGTATGGACTATGTATTTTGACGGTCCAGATCACATCGCAACTTTTGGTTTTAGAATTTTAGTCACGCCAACGTGCGATTCTCCCGATGTGCGAACTTGTGAAGGCTGAAGTAGTCGAGGCATTGACACCTTCTCTTCTTCTTCGAATCCAACAGTCATGAAAGACCGTGGATCCTCCCAAACAGATCTCGTCTGTTCGTCTTCCAAACAAAAGGGAATTCCCCTTCGATACCCGAATCTTGCTATCCTTCCTGAGCTTCATTAGTGATGAAGGATTAAGAGCATTGCACTCTTTCTCCTGGGCTTAACACCTAGAAGGGTCTTCTTCACAACTCTTGTGCTCCTCCATTTAGTCTAGAAATTAGGTGGTTCTTAGTCTCTTCTTTCCTCACAGAGAGCCTGTGCATATCTGCACTACCTCTCCTGAGCTTAATATACTTTGTCCTCGCAGTGATTACGAGATTCTACCTCCGCAATTAGGGGAGTAATCACTCGACTCTAGGACAGGAATGAAATTCCCTAGGGAAAGTGCTTTTGAGGAATTTGAAACTACAGACTAGGAAAATCAAGCAGACATAAAAGTTCTCAAGGAATGAATGTATATTTTTAATTTAATCATTCAATGCAAAAACCATTTATAGGAATATAAAAACAAGCATACATCCATTATTTCCAATTTAAAGCTCAAGGCATAAAAATAAACACTTATCAGAACCATAAGGCGTGATGTGACTACTGAGAGGGGTGCTCATTTCCACCCAAACATAGGCTCAGTCACTCCCAATAGATTTATCACTGGCCACCCCCAAGCTTAGGCCACGATGCTCTGAGATTCAATCTCTTACTTCCAGCTCAACGGAAGTTGGGGACGAAGGTTACTCTCCTTCTCCCAATACAGGAATAGATGAGGAAGAAGGTTACTCTCCTTCTCCCGGATCTGTCTCTATTCTCTGTGATCATAACTCACTGCTTTGCTTTCAATCCGTTCTCGGACCTGAGAGCTCTTATCCCCTCACTGCTTTGCTTTCAATCCGTTCTCGGACCTGAGAGCTCTTATCCCGTCTCTGCACTTTTCACAGGCCTTCTCTACCAACACCATGCTTCCTTTCTTTCTTTTCTCAAAAATATTGTGTGGGCTTGAATTCCCCCATTCGTGGTCAAGTCCGGAAGCCTTACCAATGGGTAGTTCACCCCATCCCCTCATAAAATCTTGAGGGGGCCTTCCCACCTACCAGTTTGATGGGAATTCATTCCTGGGTCAGAGGGTTGTTATGATCTAAGAAATTAAATTCCAACATGGTACTGGTTCGGTGGAGGTTAACACAACCCTTCTGGGTTCCCTCCACCACCTTTTCGTTAGCAATCATGGTTTCTCTCTTAGCACATCCCCGCTTTCAGCTGTCATGCAACACGTAACATTTTCTATTAAAATAATCAGAATTTACATTCATCGGCCTCTATACAAAGGTCCACCAAATCAAACATTCACACTTTGATTCTGCCATAGTTCCTGGCCAATAAAGTTATATTTACAAACTGGGGGAAACAGGGTGTTACATCAGACCTCTCTCGTCCCTTCTCTAATCTATGAGATCGTTCTGTAGACTGTACTGACCATGTGATGTGCATCCAGGAAATGACATTTTTATTGCTTGTTTCGTTGGGGCTCCTTTCAATTCTCCAAGTTGCACACGATTCTGGATGGATCAATGCTAATGCTACGTTCTCTTGTGGTAATGGTGAGACTAGTACAATGGCTAAGTGTGGCTCTATTTCACAATAATGGGTCCCAAGAACTTCTTTTGTTTGTTTCCCCAGTTCCGATGTGATTTTGATTCGTTGGTTGCGTTGTTTCAGGAAATGCTTGGGGTTACGAAAATCTGTATAGCCAGATCTACAATACCAAGACCACGACTCTAAACATTCCATTGTTCCTTTTACTTATAATTCATATTGTTCAAGCATTCTCACTAACTCACAAAATTTAATATAGTTCATATATAAATTATAATTTTTATTTTTATATAAATATAATGAAAAACATAAACTATCTCAATAAACTCATTTGATTTAGTTTATATGTAAATTATAATTTTTAATTTTTTTTCTTTTATATAATTATATTAAAAAACAAAGGAATATATTCATTATTTTTAACTTTTATATAATTATAATGAAAAATCTAAAAAATATATTCGTTATTGTTTAATTTTATATAATTATAATGAAAAAATTTAAAAATATATTCATTATAATTATAATGAAAATGTAAAAAATATATTCATTATAATATGCCTTTATAACTTAACCTACATTTTTGTGAGTTATAATTGTTATAGTATTTTTTTATGATTGAAATTTTTTTAAGAGGAGTTTTCTTAAATACTTTTATAAATATCTTACTTTATATACTATAACAATAGTTATGGAAGTATGAATAGTTTATTATAAATTAATTTAAATTATAATAATATATTTTAATTTATATATTCTAATCATATTTATGAAATTATGAATAATTTATAATATAATAATTTAAACTATAATAAAGTAGTTATATATATTTCTAAAGTGTTAGTTGTTTATCTAATTATGAGGAAATAACTCTAATTTATTTGAATATTTTTATAAAGCTATGTCGAAATATGTTGTATTTTGTATATTAAAGACTGATAAAATTAGTTTATATTTGTATATTTTAAAATAAATTTTCATCCTTAAAATTATCTCAATTCAAGATTAAGTAAATAATTAAAGCAATTTTATAATAATAAAAATATAATTGAAAATTTGTTTTCAATAACATTAAACTAACATAAAATCAATAGGAGAACCATATTTCAGAATAGTATAACCATGAAACAATCTCAATATTTGTCTAGTTATTAAAATGGTTCTATAAACTGAGAGATGAGGATTTGCAGTCTTAACTTGTTGGATTGATACTGTCATGAAATCCAAAATGGAATCATATCAAAGGCTGACATTCTAGGTGGCCTTTTGGTGAAAATTTAACTGTCAAAAGTGTTACTTTTTCTTATGTTGATCCAACTACAATTTATGCAATTTGTGGTGTAAAGTAGAAATGAAAGATGGTTGATCAAACCGAAGTATATGGTTGTAGGTGAGATTACTAACAATGAATTTTGATTTTATTAGATTACACTAAGT
Organism: Picea sitchensis; assembly: GCA_010110895.2. Lineage (NCBI taxonomy): Eukaryota > Viridiplantae > Streptophyta > Pinopsida > Pinales > Pinaceae > Picea > Picea sitchensis. Next base: position 119,109 of record SNQJ01S0033478.1, on the reverse strand, counting down.
AAAGGAGGGGATATTTGGGCATTGATTATTAAATTAACAGTAGTCTACAATTATTCCTTCTCCATTAGACATCCAGTAAGTGATAGCAGTAATGACTTGATAGGTATTGTACTCAATTAGCAAAATAAATATTAGATATGACACTAGACACTCGAGTGAACACAACAATTAATATGCACATATTCTCCAAAATGACTCCAGTAAACGCAATCCTAAAGAAGCACAGACTCCTGAAGACGACTCCTTCTTCTTTGTATTGCTTCTGGGTACGACCCACAACATTTTTATATAAGTAACCTCCCTTTCTCTGTTTTTCACATCCATTCCTAGTTCTTCATTATCAGTAAGAGTTGAGCTCTGTTGTAGTTTCTATTGCTTAGACCTCTCTCGTCCCTGCTATAATGTATGAGATTGTTCTGTAGACTGTACTGACCATGTGATGTGCATCTAGGAAATGACGTTTTTATTTCTTGTTTCGTTGGGGATCCTTTCAATTCTCCAAGCTATGCACGGTTCTAGATGGATCAATGTTAATGTTACGTTCTCTGGTGGTAATGGCAAGACTAGTACAATGGGTAAGTGTGTCTCAATTTCACAATAATGGGTCCCAAGAACTTCTTTTCTTTGTTTTCCCAGTTTCAATGTGATTTTTATTCGTTGGTTGCATTGTTTCAAGTGATGCTTGCGGTTACGATAATCTGTTCAACTAAATCTACGATACCAAGAACACGGCTCTAAGCATTGCATTGTTCCTTTTACTTATAATTCATATTGTTCAATCATTCTCACTAACTCACAAAATTTGATTTAGTTCATATATAAATTATATATAAATCATAATTTTTACTTTTCTATAAATAACTTAACTTATTTAATTTAGTTTATATGTAAATTATAATTTTTTTATTTTTTTTTACTTTTATATAATATAATAAAAAAACATAATTTTTTTAATATATATATATATATATATATATATATATATATAATTCTGTAATTTTATATAATTCTTTAATTTTATATAATTATAATTAAAAATTTAAAAATATATTCATTATAATTATAATTATAATAAAAATGTAAAAAATATATTCATTATAATATGTCTTTATAACTTAAACTACAATTTTGTAAGTTATAATTGTTATAATATTTTTTATGATTAACATTTTTTTATAATTTAACCTACATTTTTGTGAGTTATAATTGTTATAATATTTTTTACGATTGAATTTTTTTAAGATTCTTATTAAATATTTTCATAAATATCTTAATTTATATACTCTAACACTAATAAATATTTTAATTTATATACTCTAACAATAGTTATTGAAATATGAATAATTTATTATATAATAATTTAAATTATAATAATATATTTAAATTTATATACTCAAACAATATTTATGGAATTATGAATAATTTATAACATAATAATTTAATCTATAATAACATAGTAGCATATAATAACATAGTGTCAGTTACACATTTTTAAAGTGTTAGTTGTTTATTTACTTATGATTAAATAACTTTAATCTATTTCAATATTAAATATTTTTATAAAGTTATGTTCAAATATTTTATATGTTGTATATTAAAAACTTATAACATTAGCTTATATTTATATATTTTAAAATAAATTTCTATCCTTAAAATTATTTCAATCTAAGATAAAGTAAATTAATTTTATAATAATAAAAATATAATTGAAAATTTGTTTTCAATAACATTAAACTAACATAAAATTAATAGCAGGCCATATTTCAAAATAGCATAACCAAAAAGTAATCTCAATATTTGTCTAGTTATCAAAATGATTCTATAAATTGAGAGATGAGAATTTGTAGTCTTAACTTGTTGAATTGATACTGTCATCAAATCCAAAATGGAATCATATAATAGGCTAACATTCTAGGTGGCCTTATGGTGAAACTGTAACTGTCAAAAGTGTTACTTTTTCTTCTGTTTATCCAACTACAATATATGCAATTTATGGTGTAAAGTAGAAATGACAGATGGCTGATCAAACAAAAGTATATGGTTGTAGGTGAGATTACTAACAATGAATTTTGATTTTATTAGATTACAGTAAGTAAAGGAGGGGATATTTAGGCATTGATTATTAAATTAACAACAGTCTACATAAGTAAGATTTGAGCTTTGTTGTAGTTTCTAATGCTTTCTCTGGTGAGATTTCATACCTCTCTCGTCCCTGCTCTGATGTATGAGATCGTTTTGTAGATTGTATTGAACATGTTATGTGCATCCAGGAAATGATGTTTTTATTTCTTGTTTCATAGGGGCTCATTTCAATGCTCCAAGCTACACACGGTTCATGATAGATCAATGTTAATGCTATGTTCTTTGGTGGTAATGGCGAGACCAGTACAATGGGTAAGTGTGGCTCCATTTCACAATAATGGGTCCCAAGAGCTATTTATGTTTGTTTTCCCAGTTCCGATGTGATTTTGATTCGATGGTTGCTTTATTTCAGGTGATGCTTGTGGTTACAACAATTTGTACAACTAGATCTACGGTACCAAAACTGTGACACTAAGAACTGCATTATTCAACAAAGGTTTTAGTTGTAGAGCTTGCTATGAAATCTAGTGCAATGATGACCTGAAATGTTTCCTTCACGGCTCTATCGTTGTCATTGCTACCAACTTCTGCCCGCCCAACAATGTGCTTCCCTATGACGAGGGCGGATGGTGCAATCCTCCCTTGGAGCACTTTGATCTCTCGGTGCCTGCTTTCCAGCACATTTCCAGGTACAGGGCGAGCATCGTCCCAGTTCAATACAAAAGGTTTTGTGGTTTTAGCTCTCTCTACTAGATTCAACGTTGTTTTGAGTTTCATGATATCAGTTTTGAATTAGTGTCAGTTTCTTGATTCAGGGTGCACTGTCAAAGAAAGGAAGGAATTCAGTTCACCACGAATGGTCACTCATACGTCAATCTAGTTCTCATCACTAACAAACGTTGGCAGAGTAGGGGACATCGAGACTGTTTCTGTCAAGGGCTCTAGTACTGGCTGACAGTTAATGTCCCGAAATTGGGGAAATAATTGGATGAGAAAGAGTTTCCTTGATGGGAAGAGCCTTTCCTTCAGGGTGACCACCAACGATGGGAAAACCATTACTTCCTACAATGTCTTTCCCAACAATTGTCAATTTGGCCAGACTGTTTCCAGGGAGCAGATGCATTGATTTCAGGGTTTTGTTTATCTGCTCATTAACCTTCGTGCATGTGTTTTTCGGGTTTTTTTTATATCCTCATTACCCTTCGTGCATGCGTTTTTGTTTTTATTTCTAGATTTAGCAAGGTTTTTGTCCTTTTGGGATTCTAGCCTTCCGCCATATGCCATTTTTGTATTGTTGTTATTGCATGTTGGAGCTATCTTTGAATCTTGATGATATTCAATGGGTATGTTTCATTTTCAATGGAATTTTATGTTTTTTGTGAAATACACATGATTTTATTATAATTCATGCCAACAACTAGTATCAATCAATCATTAATTCAGTCAAATCGCGTCACGTGGATAATGTAAATGAAAAATTATTCCAATAACAAGTGAACGAGTAAATACGAAGCTATTTCATGGGAACCTCCAATTACAACATATCCAAATGCATAATATGAGATGACTCCAATTACAACATATCAAAATGTATAATATCAGATGACTATTAAAATGGTTTTTTTTGTTTTATAAACAAGGGCTGCATGGCAGCTTAGTCTCTGCCAAGTAGATTTGGAAATGGAGATGATAGCTAACACCCTATAATTATTGATGATGGTGATTACTGTGAAACATGAACAATATGTTAACTAGGGGCTAGTTTCATAGTCTTAAAAGAAATCAATTTATAAAGATTTTAAATCAAAAAATTTAACATTGATAACTACACCGTCAGAAAGATTGGAATTCAAAGAATTCGACCTAGACTCATAAGGAATGGAGGAAGACGTGTTGCTCCATGACACTTAGTTTATAGATTTTTCATATTTCGTATTGGCCAGGATTTCTGACCACATTTTTACTTTAATGTGGATGTTGTATAGTTTTTGGATTAACCTAAATTTCCTTTCAATTAAGTTATGCTAGCCAAATGCAAATTGCATTTTAAAAATATTTTTTTTTCTTTTTGAAAATAAATCTTTCAAATTTAATAATATATATTTTTATATAATATTTATTATATTACATAATAAATATAATCTAAATCACCCGGATAGGGTGCTAGGGCCAGCTTCCTGGCGCACAAAGGAAGTGTGGAGGAGCCAGCAAGGCAGCGAGCCATGTGCCCGGCTCGTGCCAATAGTTGCTGACTCCCTCCTGCATGAAATTGCATTTACGTCGTTCATTGGGGCATTTACTCGGGCTCCTTCGACCGCCATTTTGTTGAGTGCAATGCCTCCTTTTGTTTGTACTACCATCCCGCGGCTCCGGCCTGGTTTTGATTGTTGGCTCATGGTGTTCATGATTCCCTGTCCTGGTTTTGATTATTGGCTTATGGTCTGTATGATCCCCCGTCTGCCCCAGGTCCTCCCTCTTGGTCTGAAAATCCACTCCCACATACCGGGCCAAACTATGTTGAGGCATTGAGGAAGACCGCGCAGGGGCTCTCCCTGGCATCCTCGACGGCCTCGCACTTTGGCCTCTCTTCTGGTTTCACCTTCAACTCTCTCCGCGTCACCCCTATTGCCTAAGACCGCCATTCTTAATCCCTCCACAACACTGTTCCCACGCTTCGAATGCCTAGCCTTAATTGACACCAGGCCGAGCCCTTCATGCTGCCACTTCATAGCTCCTTCAACCTCCAGGCGCTCCATTCCTCCCCCTGCGCTGGATTTTGATTTCTCGAATTCGGCCACGGGGACGCGTTCTCACGGTCGAGCCGCCCATAACAAGGCGTCGATGTCCTCTCACTCAGAGCCAGACTTGCAGTGGACAGAAAACTTCACCATCCTTTACGACCTGGTCTTCGAACTCCGTCAGGGATTGGAGGACCTTCATTTCCGGTTACAGCTTGTAGATGGGAGGCTCTCAACCCTTCTCTAGCTTCTTTCCACTTATCAAGAAGCCCACCCCGTGGCTCCAGAAGAAGCGCCTCCCACCACAAGTGACAATGAGAGTTTCAGGAAGCAGGGTGCAACAGAGGATGGCGAGGAACCGGCTCGGCAGGAGGTCACGGAAGTGGTCATGGCCATGGGTACGCAAGTGCAAACTTCATCGGGCAACGCCGAGGTTGTGGAGGAGGCGGTTCGACAGGAGGTCAAGGAGGAGGTCGTGGCCATCGGTCTACAAGAGCACATCCTGTCGGAAGACGCCGAGACAGATGCCAACAAAGATGCGTGCACCGGGGATGATGAAATGCAATGGGCAATCGGCGTGACACTTGTTGAAGAGGAGTCGTGGCCAGGATATCTGCCAGAGTATGTGCCAGACTATATGTCAATTGTCTAACCCCTTGGGGGTTGTTCCTTTTAATAGTTCTTACTCTAGTAGCTTCTATCTCAAC
>SNQJ01S0033478.1:10989-44140 GCA_010110895.2 Picea sitchensis | reverse complement strand
CATTTTATATCCACCGATTTTATTTAATTTCTTACTCTCTTCATTTTACCCAAAAAATTTATGAAGACCAAAATTATTACTCAAGTGGTTTTTATTTTAACTTTTTAATATTTTATTTTTATAAAGATATTTTCTTAAGGGTAAACAGAATTTTACCCCTAGCGAAGTTTTAGACTTAGAACTTAGATTGTGAACTGGGTGACATTTAATTAGGGAAGTTGTTTAAAAATTTCTTAACGTGTTAATTGTCTTAGGTCCATCTAGGTTCATACCTCCATCATCATCAACACGACATGCCCTTCAGGACGCACTAGGTGCTCCAAGGGTGCCACTCGCCTCATCTGTTCCCCTGTGCGATGTTCCCTTCAGGACGCACTACATGCTCCAAGGGTGCCACTCGCCTCATCTGTTTATTTGTGCGACGTGCCCTTTAGGACTCACTACGTGCTCCAAGGGTGCCACTTTCCTCTTTACTGATTGGTAGACATCAATAACCCCTGGAGTCAACACTCCGCCAGGTGAACTTGTAGGAGACAAAGGGATTCTAAGGAATAAGGCCCCTTCCTTATTGCGTGCCCCTTAGAATCATCGTGAGTGACTGTCGCAGTTTTCCCTCACGGCATCATGGGTCCTCTCGAACTAAGTAATCGTTAACCTACAGTTCGAGCCACAACGAGAGTGCTAGTAGGCTGTGGGAGGGCTGTTATCCACACCTCTCCCTCAACCTCTCTGGTAGTCGTGTGTGACCCCTTTACTCCATATGTGAGTCTGGTCGGCAAGCTATTATTAGCCTACATCATTAACAAATCATGTTAGAACATATCCACATCATATCATCTAATCAGATGTACTAATATCACAGTAAAACAATCAAACCCCAATAGCACACTCCCTGACTCGATCCAGAGTCCAAGGGGTTCCATCGATGCCTCTGCATCCTCAAGGTCCAAAACCCTGCACACTCAGTAAAACCAAGTCAATATCACCTGTCTATGTCAATGTAGTAAAACAACATGTCATCTACCCATGATGCATCATAATCAAAGTCAAATGTTTTAATATCATAATAATCCAGATCACTTGCGAGCAAGTGTCCTCAAAGAATAAGTTCGCTCAGTGCACCAGAGCGAGATATTACAACATTAGAAGGTGTCATTGACTATAAATCACCAACATGTACAATGAGATGTACATATCACACAAAAGCATTGAGAAGAAAGGTATAATAGACATATGACCTAAAAATAGTAACTCAAACAATATAATAGACATAGGACATAAAATAAGTAATACTAAAATATGATAGTATATTTAGTTTTCATGAATAAAAGGGGCAAAGCCAAGAGAATAGAAAGTAACAATACTTTCACCAGTTAATGCATGTGAATTGTGAATATAGATTACCATATATGTATATAATTTTCTACAAAGAAGATATTGCCTGGGTTATCATTATGAGCATACTTTCTTTTTGAACATTGTCGCTAATTTTCTTCCCCTGTGTCACTTATAACTTTCTCTTGTCCTTCAGTTATTCTATTTCGTTTGATGTCGGCAATGCACAAAATGCAATATAAAATATTAACAAATGACAAATGAAATGCAAATTAATAAGATACAAATAAGGTTAGAAATATGTACCTTTTTATTTTTCCTTCCATGTTTGGTTATTTATTTATTTTTAACTATTGATGGTTGTATTGATGTATTCTACATTGAGAAACATAATCAGTTATGCAAGTGTATTTTAGTAAGATACAATGCAAATTGTTTATTTATTCTTTTTCTTATTAGCAAGATCTATACTATACCCACCTCTTGTCATCTTCCTCAAACTGGAATAAACCAAACTTCTTGATTATCTTGGAAGGATTAGTGGTAGATTGTACTGGAATTTGGTGACTAAATATACTTCCAATCAAAGAAGAGGTATATGTTTGTGAAGAAGAAGATTGACCAGTACCAGAAGACGTCATTTTGAAGGTGATAGGATAAAAAGATATCGATGAGCTTGAAGAATCAGACAAATATTTTTGATGTTTTCCTTGTAAGTGTTCAAGGACAATGTTTCTTCTCCCTATCTCATAGATGAGATTTATTTATGGAGACAAACCTCTTGTTCTTCCAGAAAAATGAGAACCAGAGGACACAACATAGTCTTCTTAACGAGGAGGTTGATTTCTAGCCAACCTTTGTTGAGCCTCCCACTATTATGTAATTATGATATCTTGAGAAATAACTTCCCAAGATGGATTAAGTTCAATTCATGAACGAGATGTTTCCAAAATCGTGTTAAATAAGGTCAAACAAATGTTGGTTTAATCATCTAAACCCTGTCCAATGTTAGGTTGACACATAATGGGTATGGTCATGAAAGAAGAAAAAATAAGAAAAAAAAAGATAATCAAATATAGAAAATTCACAATAATTACAACAAAAGACACAAGTACCAGAGACATATTGAAGATTTTCGTAGTATGGTCACCAAATAAATGTTGATGAAAAAGAATAATATTATCTTAATACCAACATTTTTTAGATTTTGCTTGTCTAAAGAAAAATAATCAGGATTAGTACCCTGATTTTATAGGCTCTTTTACAAAAAATTCAATTAATTCTCAAGAAATAAGTCCTTGTAATTAATGTTGTCTTTTTTTATTCAAGTATGTCAAAATGAAATAAAATATTCATAAACATAAAAATAATTTTTAATATTTTTTGAATAGCTTTGTAAATAAAAGATCTAATAAAGGAAACACATGAACACTCAAATAAGACTCAAAACCATCAAAAGATTAGTTTTATTCAAATATGAAATTAAATCAACAACGTTCTTCATACCCCAAGGGTAAGGACCAGAATGAAACTTAGCAATCAACGATCGTATATTGCATCATACAATGACCACTAGTATAATCAAGTGAAACTAAGATTGAGAAAAAGTTGAAATGATAGGAACAAATGTCACTGCCTTGAATCTGCACAAAACACTCAATCAATACTGAAAACTAATCCATAAATATAACAAGAATCCATAGACTATCAGAGATAGGTGATCAACCTTGTGAATTATATCAAAAATTCAATACTTGTTGTCTCTCCTTGTTTCCACCTTCAATATAATCCTGCTATCAAGAAGAAGTCCTTAACACTTATGTATTTCAGAGATGAATGATATAGAAAAGAAATCTCACTTAAGAAGCTAGAACAAACCTTATCAGAGTTGTTCTCTCTATCACTCTCCCTTTGCTTGTCCCTTGAATTCTTCTTTTATTCTTCTCAAAGTAGTTTGAGAAGTTCAACTACTTTTAATTATGTCATTAACTAATTTTAGTTCATACGGACAACTTTATAAAATAATAATAGTATTTAATGATAAGGATAAATAAATACTAACTAATAGGTGGGGACCCCCTAATCATTCCTTTTAAAATTCAAAACAATTTCCCCTTGTTTCTCATCAAACGTAGATACAATTAATGCCACCAAATTAAATTATCAACATAAACCATATCCCAATTAGCCCATGGAAAAAATTGTAAACACCTTGTGACTCCCGAAAGAGAAAATATTTATCAAAAATAAATATATCAGATTGTTTTCATGATTATGCCCAAAATAGATACCACATTAGTTTCTTATAAAAGGATCATAAATAGTTCCAAAATGATGAGTTACTAGTCTGTCCAAAATATACCATTGTCTAAAAATTATTGTATTTGTTCAAGCAATAAAATATCATCATAAAAAATAGAAGTCATACTTTTTATGAGAGGCAGTTTGCCTCTGTTCACTTCCCTGTGATCTTGCTACCTTCATGACTTCTATGCATTCATCCACACACGATTTTCCCTTTGCTACTGAAGCTTCTGGGTGTATATCCCCGAAGGATATGTATGTTTTTTCAAATTCAAAATGGTGGGAATATGAGGCGACTGAATGTGATGAGGTTATTGACTGATGATAATTTGTTGAGTGGGTAGGCCATTTTCCTTTACTAGTATTAGGTTTAGGTTCATTGGATAGAGACTTTATCTTATTGAATGGTTACTGAGTGTAATGGGAATGAGAAGCCTATGAAGTGATATGCAATGAAAATTGTTTAGATGGATGGGGTGGACGTAATGGTAGTGAAACTATTGGCCATCCTTGAATTTGGTTCTAAGGTGGGTTGACAACATCTTCCCAACCATTATTGGTTGGGACTTCATGCTATAGAGAGACATGAGTTTGAATAGGAATACCAAAAAGGCTATTATGAGGTTGATGGAATGGTCTTTCGGGTGGAGGATTGGGCTGGAAACCTTCTCTTTATGCCAGGTTAAGGAAATCAGTCTGTAATAGTTGATTGAATTCTTTTGAATCAATGTGAAAGTGGATGAAAAAACAAAGTCTTTTGTTACCCCAAAATTCATTAGGTCTCCTTCCTCTTCCTCTATTTCCTCTATTTCCACTGCCTTTGTTGAAGAAACTCATCTATAATTGTAAAGAAGAGTTAGAGTATGTATACAATAGCTAATAATAATCAAAGACTAGTTACATAACATAATTCAGAATAGATTTGTGCAACAACAAACAAACATGCAGGCATCCATATTCATACAAGAAGAATCATCCAAAATAATCATGATTTAAGAACATGGGAATGTAAATGATATTGGGAGTATGGTAGGGTTTGTAATATACGTAAAGTGTAATAATGATAGGGAAAGATAATGATACATGTTCTTAAACAATTTATTTAAAACATCTGTGAAAACTTGGTCATTCTTCAAAAATGCCTTTATATTTGCCTCATCAAATACCTATCACTGCTTATTTTAACCATCAAGTATGCATTAGGGGGAATAATTATGAATTAAAATGAAAGTGAAAATGGGAGCTAGGAATAAATACAAAAAATGGAAATATGGAGGGATTTGGCCCTAACAAACTGGACTTTTTTAACCATGCCCCAATGTCATTTTGATTATAATCTCATCATTATATCAACATTAAAATTGTTTCCATTTAATATCAATTTTAAAGGGGAAACTTTCAAGCTTTATACAACACAGGGGGAAACAAATGATTATTTAAAAAGGATAAATGGGACTGGGAGATAGGAATACTTTATGAAACGTGGTAATATGAGGGATTTGGCCCTGGGCATATAAAATAAAACACGTCTCCTTCAAAACCAATTTTATATTATCCCAAACCATCTGCAATTATATTTAGCCTTTGCAAAGATATGCCAATTCATTGCTTTCTTTGAACAATAATATCTGAGCTAATCCTAAAATTTACTAAATAGTGGAATGAAATCAGTCAATGTAAATTGACTTCAAACATAATGTAGGTGTCTCCAAAAACAACATGCGAACAATAAATCTCTTTAACTCATAACCAATAATCCATCATTAAAAACTATTAATTCACACAGTGAGGGTCAACTATGTTGGATGATTTTAATATTAAGTGAACAAATCATTTTCATCACTTTTAAAACCAAGAATATCATTGTAATCCTATAAATTTCTCTCAAGTATTTGGGTTTTCAAGTGAACCAATTTGAACCTTCTTTATGTGTAGTTACAACATACAAGTATGTTGAATAAAAAATTTAACACGCCAAATGTAACATACAAACAATGATTTTCATTTGTTGAATAGAGCCAATCGACCCAACTTTGTTCATTTCCCTTCAATTCTGAACATTACCAGAAATCAAACTTGTCACTACCATTCACATTTATTATGAAATATGATTTCAAAAATCATCAGGGTTACAATTTCATAATCTCTTTTATAATTTCAGAACAATTCTTTATTGCAGAGATAAGGTTAAACATGGAGAATGACTCAGATTTTTATACACGGGTTCGACACCAAATTGTACACATATGCCATTTTAAAAAACAATCATGGCCAGATACCAAAAATTCATGAAGGAGGAGTATGGAAATACAAATGAACAAAAGTTTGAAATAATCAATAAACCCTATCTCCAAGCAGAGGTCTAGCAAAACAATAAAGGGTTTTTGTAATCACTGCATTGGGATGGCGATATGACTCACGACTAGGGAAAGGAATATGGATATAATAATAATCCTAGACTGTGATAATATTGAACAGAGGTATGAAAATGAAGATTGACATGAAAATATATTGCAGAGAAAAACAAAACCTTAGCAATCATCGTAACCCTTCAAGCTTTATGTCACTTTGGGTGAGAACGAAACAACAAGACAAGAAATGCGAGTACATTTGGAATTAACATTTTCTAGAGGAAGATAAGAAAATAGAACAAACCAAACAATAACCACAAGTCCATTTGCAATAACACATAGCTAAAACCAAATTATAACTGCACTAGTGCATTTGGAAAGAATATCTACAGAAAACATACCTTTACCAAGAGCTTACTTCACCTATCAAGAAAGAAGAGTTTCCTTGTGCTAGAAAGCCAAGGTTAGGGTTAGAATTAGGATGATTTTCATATCTTGAATTCATGAACCAACAAAATGAAAATGCATGAATACACAAGGTGGTAAACCCAATGAAGAAATCACATCCGACATTCAATGCATGGGGCTCACGTCGCCTCAACATTTGCTTATTTGTTCCATATGAAATTTCCACTAATTCACCATATCCAATAGTAGAACAACATGTCATGGCACATATGAAAAAATTCACATGCTTCACAACCACATCATAATTACTTTAATTCCCTCGAAATAACAACTAACTCAAGAAATTTCAAATAAAACACATCTGTGTTAAACCTTAAGTCACGATGACATTTAAACATCTTATTAATTTCTTCGAACAAGCTTCAAATAAAACAAGTGTTTCATGGCAGCGTAGTCCCTGCCAGGTTGGTATGGGAGTAAACGTGACCTAGTACAGGCAGGTGGCTAGAAAGTTGAAATACATGTGGTTTGCGTGCAGAACATAGTATTCCCGAATTAGTTATTCTTGAAAAAATATAAAAAATTATCAACGTTAGAATGGTTGTTGGACACAAAAAATTTAGCATTACCGAATTGGTTATTTTTAAAACTAGGACATAGAAAGTCATCAGAAATAAATAAATTATACATACGAAATATGTATTTGTATAAATTAGATATTTAGTAAATAAATTATACATACGAACAATGTATTTGTATAAAGTATATATTTAGTAAATAAATTATACGTACGAAATATGCATTTGTATAAAGTAGATTTTTAGTTTTATAGATACAAAATTTGTAGCCCTCGTTGCATACGTAGGCAGTTTTTGTATCGTGGGTTCTCGGGCTGGCCCGCTGAAAATTGGGTGTCTGATGTTCCGTGGTCTACAAATAGCACCGACTGTTCTGCGATATACAAAATTAGAGGCATAGTTGCAGACTATAGAAATTTACTAGAAATTAATAACGTCTGTTATATAATAGAATAGTAATAACATTTGTTGCACCAAATTACTTTGCTTTAAAACTAAGCCTTTTTTTTGGAAAAAAAAGATATAGCATTGCCGAATTATTTTTCTTTGCACATGTTTTATAGAGCATGGACGAACTGCTCATTCCATAATTAGCAAGTCTTTGGATCGCGGGTTGTCGGGTTGGCGGTTTAAAAAATGGGCCTTTGTTGTTTTGTGTCCTACAAAAACCATCGACAATTATGCGATATACAAATTGAGAAGCAGGCTTGCGAACTATAGAAACATATTATAAAATAAATAATGGTTGTTACATATATCAAGAAATTACATCAACATTTAAACCATCAACATCGTTGAAGACCCAAAAATGAGCATACAATAGGAGACAAGAAATGTAGCATATCTGAATTAGTTTTCTTCGGAACAAACAAGAAGGTTCCTGGAAACCCAAAGTTTAGAATACAATAAGGACATTTTCGAATCAGTTTTCTTTGAAATTTAACAAAAATTAATAATGTTTGTTACATGTTTGGGGAAATTTAAATGCATTTGTCATATAGATTGGGATTGGGGCTCCCGCGGACCATAAAAAGAAATAAGTACAAGAATTAGGAACGTCGAAAGAAGTGTGCGATGGTAGAGAGGAAGACCTGAAAAGAAGAAATTGGAACTTATGAGTCTTTGGTTACAATTTTCTATTTAAAGAGGACATAAGTGGATTGATAAAGAAAAGAAGATGACAACGTAGACTTAAACTGGAATGATAAACAAAATAAGATGGAAGTATAGACTTACTATGAAGCCGATGCATTTTTGTTGCTGTCATCGATGGGCGGTGGACTCCTGTTGATCGGTTGTTGCCCTTCCTGGACGAGGCTTTCCATTCTGAGTTGGAACCATTCTTCGATGTAGATTTTCATGGGGGTTGTGTTGATTTCATCTCGGATCTCTATGTTGTAAAGGTCATTTTCTAATTTCCTTAGATCCATTGAAATACTATGCAGACTCTGTTCAATTTCTTCATTGTGTGAGGCATAGTCCAGTACCCAATGCTCGTTCTCATCTAGACGATGTTCAAGTATGCCGTAAAACTTTTCGAAAGACAACCCCTTTAAAATATCAACTTGTTCCTGGAATGCTTCTTTGGTGACTGACAAGGATTTGAGAATTAATTTTGGATCTTGAACCTCGTTGGTAGTTCTGGCTAAGTCCATCTGGAGCAGGCTTGTGAATAAATTTTACTTTTCTGATATGACTTGTTTACATGATTTGACAATGAGGTGCAAGTTCTCAATTTTTTTTTACCAGCATGCTTTTACTTTTTTGGTGCGCTTTGGGGAGGGGAGTTTCTCCTGTCTTCTTTTTAGTTCCGATGTGTTCAGGGCATAGTTGGAAAAAGGGTCTAGCACCTAATGACAAAAAAGATGTTCATTTTTTAAATTCGCTTCCAAATGTTCAAGAAAATCATTGGCCTTCTTTCCAAAGGAAACTAAATTTTGCGATGTTTCCCAGGCTTCAACAACTAGCTACATTCTTTTGTTGATGTTGTTCTCTACAAGGGATCTGGAGCATGCAATGAGGGTAGAGGATACTTTCATCTTTGTTGCAGTGGTAGAAGGCACGATTTTTGCCAAAGGACTGAAAAATTCTGGTGTTGCAATGAAAGCTTGTTCAAATTCGTTGAGGCAGTGTTTCAGATTGGCATAATTTTTCTCCATTCCTCCAATGGAATCGCGAAGAATGTCACCGGTTACCTGGTGAAACGAGTAGATTTTGGACAAGGTCATTTGGCTAAAGTCAATCTCTGTTCGATATTTTCCTTTCCTGTTTGTTACATCTCTCTTTTCAATGACCATACTTTTAGATTGACTGTCAAAAATAGCGCTCTGGATTACGAAGGGTTCATCTATGTCAAAAAATTCGATGTCAGATATGTCCACTGTGAACGACCCAATTTTTTGCATCTGCTCAGCTTCAATTTCAATTTGCAATTTTCCACTGTCAATTTCGGGTTCCTCCGCGTGGCCTGCATTGTTTTTTCTCTTCTTTGTCAGTGGAAATTTGTGAGAACTATCAATATTTATGAAAGGAGGGTTCTTATATCCTCCTCCGTTCAAATATTTCTGGGTTGCTTTCTTACTGGGATGGACCGTCGAAGCGATGCTCCATGGTGTCGTGCTCTTGGGACTGTTGGCGGGGGGTTGGGTACTCTTCTCACCAGATACTTTACCATGTTGTCTATACAATTTAGTTTCACTTTGCAATGTTTCTATGTCACAATGGGAAGAAGCAAGATTGTTGTCGACACTGTCCCTATCTTGGGTCAGGTGTCTATGGATAAAAGAGGTGTTAGAGCCAACACCTAGTAATTGTTCTCCAAAAATTCCATTGGGGTCGAACCCTTTTATATTTTCAGTGTACGTTAGGTTCAATTTTTTGAAATGGGTGGAAAACTCGTCAATCTTGTTGATGTTTCTGCACACGAAGTCTCCGACTTTCCAGGGCAGAGGAATGAACTGTTTTTTTTTCTTGTCATGGAAAAAATGAAACCAGTGGTTGTATTGCCTTGCTATTTATGCAACAAACATCTTGTCCGTGATGTGGCATGGAAGGAAGGCAGGATTTTCCTTAGATCCAAAGACCATGAGGAGACTATGATTTTCATTTTGCTCAAGTGTGCCCTTCTTGTTCAAAAACTTGCTTGCGTGGCCAGACATCCACAGAGCATCCTTGCCTAACAATAAATCTTTGAACACTGAGACAAAGCCATTAAAAACTTCATAAAAACAATGGGAGGCCTTGTGTCTCCACAGGGCGTCATGCCAAAATGTTACTGAGTCGAATCCACAGTTTATTTTATTGGAAAGAGAAGGTTTTGGAAATGGGCAGCAATACACAATTGCGAAAATCAAGTAGGATGAGATATAAAATTTATTCGATTCTTTGAATCCTGACAACTGGGAACAGAGTTCAATGGAGATTATCTTTCCCCAATCGAAAATGTATTGTTCCTTGACTGTGAAATACAAAATATAAATAATTATATGGGAAATGCTTGTTGTGGATGCCTGTCTCGTTATTCTTGTAAACAACCAAGTAATTTTCTTGAATGGATTTCTAAAGGAACTTACCTAGAGCCTTGTGATATCTTCAGGAACTGTTGTCGGGTCTTCGAGGAAGTCGGCTAATATGTCCAACTCGTTATGATGTTTTTCTATAAACTGCTTGCAGTCTTGTCCTCTGAATGTTAATGTTGGTTTCGGTAATTTCAACATCTCGCGGAAGAGATGAGGTGACAAAGAAACATGGGAATGGTCGCGCAGTAGAATAATTATTTGGCCTGGAATATATTTTTCAGCGCACCAAGATACCACCTCCTTACAGTAAAAAAACTCAGGGACGCAACTTGCATGAGCGATTCCAGAGGTCCAAATCACTTTGTTTTAGGCAGAATGAGATGAATAGTAAAAGTATGCCCTGAACCACTGGAACGTTTGGTCCTCTTCTGCGAACATATTTACTGTATCTCCACAAAACTCTTGTCGATCCGCTGCCATAGGTCTACAAAGACAATTATTTGTTCCAGACGATGAATGAAATGAAAGGTTAGAAGGGCTAATATAACCCTATGCAAATTTTGGTCGAAAGCGTGTGAATGGGAGATGTCCTCGAGACTTTCATTGATTAATGACAATCTGGATGATTGTTGCATGATGCGTTGTTAACATTAAACACTACTAATTTCATATATTGAAATGAGAACATGGTGGATATTGCAATGAGCAATTAAGCATTGCATATTTCTTGAGCGGCCCAACACGACGACGCGTGTTGGAGATGAACAATCAGAAGGGACAAAATAAGTTTCCGCACATCTTGGTTTAATGCATAATAATGGGATATCTCCTCGAGTTTTTCGCCCATTAATGACAATGTTGACGGTTCCTGCATGGTGACCTATTAGCATCAAAGATTTCTAATTGCATAGAAAGAAATTATGGAGGTCGCGGGCAGGGGAAAAAAACCTCTACAAAATAGGGTTGCAAGGTACAAATGTTGAAGGTGAGGGCACCAGGGTCAAATTGTATGTCTCAGAACTTTTTGATTGCAATACACATAACCCGCCAACCGTGGCAATAAAATTGGCTAAGTATGGAGAGAAATAACGGTTGTTCGGAGGAGTCGTGTGATTATATAGATGGAGATAAAGATATCTCAACCCGCCAATGCTGGAACCCATGTTTGTTTATAGAAAGGCAACTATGTATATAACCACAAAGTGATAATACAAGGGAAGAAGAAAAGGGAAAAAGGACCAACGAGTCCGCGGTGGAAATCTAAATCACAAAAATTTTGAGTGCAATTTACATATTAGGGAAGAAGAAGCAACAAACTTCAAATGCACTAGCCTGAAACACTGGCTAAGAATTTGAGAATTCGTGAATCCGTGAACATGAGGATCCAAAATAGGGTCAGAGTTCCGGATGATCAAATTGTATTATTCAGAACATTTGAATGCACAATCTGTAACACGGAAGAGGGGACGATGTCGGAACCCGGTACTCAATTTCTATGTTGTGAATGGATGGATGCAAACTGTTTCGTATTGCTGTGTGCAGTTGTCACTTGTAAGAGTCATTAGTAAGAGAATAGAAAATGTATATTAGGAAGAACATTTGTCAACCGTGGTACGGTGAAGCTTGCGAGTTCGAGGAGCATGTGATAGAATTGGAGATTGCCAACCCAACAACCGTGGACATAAAATTGCCTAAGGTGTGATTATATAGATGGAGATAATGAGAGCCATAATACAGGGGAAGAAGAAAAGGGAAAAAGGAGAAAGGAGTCGACGATGGAATTGTAGATCAGGGGAATTTTGAATACAAGATGTGAACCCGATAGTCAATTTGTATATTGCAGAGGACCAGAGTAAATAATTTGAATGCATAATTTGTAACATGGAAGAGCAGATGATGTTGGAAGAGTAGATGATGTCGGACCCACACCTGTGTCTAGTTGTCAGTACTAAGAGGAAATTTAGTATTGAAAATAATATTTTAGATTCTATTAAATACTTCATAGGGATTAGTATCCATAAACAATGGCAATCTCCACCCCGCCAACCTTGCATTTCGTGTGTGAATTTGTATATCATAGAACTTGAAGGACTATTTGGAGGACACAGTACAATAGAAGTGGAATGTCGAGTCAGCTAGTCCACAACTCCGCTTCTCAATTTGTGTATTAAGGAATTTTGGGTGCTATTTGTAACAGATGCAACAATGGAGGGCCAATTTTGAGCCCACTCGCCCGAGAACCCGTGATCAGAAATGTCAGTAGGTATGAAAAGGAACAATTGTTTGTTCAATTCTCCATGCGAGGATATATATGGAACTGAAATTGGTCCCAACGCGGCAACCGTGGACACAAAATTGGCCAATTATTGAAAGCAACAGTGGTCGGTCGGATTTGTCGTTTGATTGTATAGATGGAAATAAAGATATGCCAACCCGCCAATGCTTTAGCTGCATATTTCGTGAACCCACCAAAAGGAGGATCCAAAATAGGATGAGAAGGTATCCATGGAGGAGGCGAGGCCCGGACCTTCTAATTGTATTGCTCCGAACATTTGAATGCATAATCTGTAAGACGGAAGAGCGAGCGATGTCCGGTAGTCAATTTGTATATTGCGAAGACTGCAATTCCAACTGTTTCGTACCTCTGTGTCCAGTTGTCACTAATAAGTGCTAATTTAGTATTCTAAATAAATTTTTAGATACTATTAGATACTTCATAGGGATTGGCATCCGTAAACAATGGCAATCTACACTCCACCATTTCTGCATTCCGTGTGTCAATTTCTATATCACGGAACTGGGAGTGTTGTTTGGAGGACACAGAACAATAGAAGTGCAATGTTGACCCAACCAGTCTGCAGATTAGCTTGTCAATTTGTATATCGCATAATTCTGGGTGCTATTTGTAGGCTACAGAACAATGGAGCCCCATTTTTGAGCTTGCCTGCGCGCCCGATAACTCGTGATAAAAAATGTCGCTAGGTATGGAATGTGGAATTTGTGCTTGCTTTATAGAATATCATGTCCATATTTTATAGTCCCATAATACATTGGAAGAAAATAAGGGAAAAAGGACGGAGGTGTTGGCAGTGGAATTGTAGATAATATACGGGAACAAGAGAAGGGTAAAAGAACTAAGTATCTTGCAGAAGAACATCAGGGGTCGCAAGTGTTGGCCCCGCAGCGGTGGGCATAAAATTGGCTAAGTATGGAAAGGAACAACGCTCAGTCAAATCTTTCATGCGAGAATATAGATGAATATGTTAAAGCATAAATTGCAAATGACAGAGGTATCTTTCGTACCACTTTGTCCACTTGTCACTAGTAAGAGCATTGTTGATGTATATCAGGAAGGATGCGAAGTTGCTAGGGATGGAAAGCAACAACAGATACTTTGAATGAATTCAATGTGTACGAGGAACCCGCGGTGAAATTGTAGATCACAGATCTTTTCAGTGCAAGATGTATATTATGGAAAGATAAGTAGCTAGGTTCGCAAGCGTCAGCCTCGCAGCGGCGGGCATAAAATTGGCCAAGTATGGAAAGGAACAAATCACTGACGTTGTTTCACTGCAATTTGTATATGACGAAACATGGGACATAGGTGCTGGGTACTGCGAACCCGGGGCCTGGTGCCCAGATAACTGGGCAAGTATTGGCCAAGACAAAGTTATGATATCTATTTCAATATTTTTCATACTAGCATCTATTAATGAAAAAAGTTTTCATATTTATCTGAATAGTATCCATAGTAATATATATTAATGGATAGGTTGTTTCAAATGCAAATGATCTCCCAATCTGCAAGATGCTTCTCAGCTTGCAAACTTCGCTGGAACCTCAAAAATTTTGACTGCAACATGTACATAGCGCAACAAGAAACATGAATTTGCATTGTGGTCTCAATGACATAAAATCCTTATCATCTATTCGTCTTGTATTCGTTGCAATGAGATCAACAAACGCCGACTCTCCATAAACATCAATATCTAAATTAAATTAAATGCAATCAAAATTTGGTGTGACTTTTAAGTAATTAAAGCATAAATTGTAGATTACGAAAGTTCTTAGGCTTGAAGATGTATATGATGGAACAATGGACATAGTTGTTTAATACCACAAACCCAAACATAATTGCCTAAGCTTTGCCGAAGAGGAAGTTTTTTTGTATTTATTCCAATACTACTAATATTAGTGTATATGCACGGATATTATCAAATAAAAGAAGTTGCAATATATCCAAAAAACTTCACAGGAACATTGTGTCAACAATTCAGTCGCCTTGTCATTAGTCATTATTAATTATATTCACGGAACTTGAAGAATGGGAGCAACATGGGTCCTCCAATTTGTTTCTTTAAATACAGGGCCGCCGCCACATAAGTATGGCCTATGAAAAATTATTCTTACATGTAAAATGTAAACAAAGAACATGTCAGGTTTTATTTAGATTGAAGTACTGGGTAGCAGAAACAAAACCTTGTGTTTCATGTTTAACCACACAAGGGAAGAAGGTAGAAAATACAATGAAAACAAATACTAGAAATTGGAAAATATTGTTAAAAAATAAACTGAAATTATTCTATATTCAAATAAGGTGGGTTACAAAATATAGCCGAGGCTATTTTCGACAACGATTGCGATTTTTCCTGTTGTCGACCAATTTAAAATATGTACATTGATGAAGCTTCTTCAAAGTTTTGTACTTAATCGGTGTTGCCAAGTACATCTATCCCACTTTTTTGAATATCTTCTCTCTTCCAGATATGGCATGCTTGCAATTCCTGTTTATTCAACATTCCATTCTTTGTCAAGTATTAATTTCCCTTTGCTGTTGAAAAGTTGGGGTTTAAGGTGCATTTCATGCAATGTTCCTAACCCTTGACATCCAAGAAAACTTACAAATTCCATTCAAGCTGATTTCAAAGTGGAAGGAGTCGTTCTATGTCACAATAGCTAAAGCAATGGAAAATAATTCAAGTATGTAGTGACTGGTATTCTCCCTATATTCGATCATTTGTTTGGTTGATAATCATGCCTGAGGATTTTTATGTGGAACTTCTTTGCTTTATTACAGTAAATTGGAAGGAACGCCCAACCCAGATGCAAAAAGCAACTCTGTTGAGGTACATAACTTCTTCGGGCAGTAGAGGCGTGGCAAGTGCATCAAATGCTACAGAATGCACTAGAACAGGTCTGACAAGTGTATCAAATGTTGCAGATGGCATCAAAATATATCTTTCCTCATAGCCATGGAGATATGGCGGCCCACAGAAAGGTCTGGAATGTTCAGAGGTGATGCCAAATATGTAGAGTCCGTAACTACATCCAGAGGAAGCCGAACAAACTTTCACAAAGAACATAACTTTCTGTCAAGTTGGCTACCAGACCCACATGCAGGTCATCATACTATGAAATAGAAACTTTTGCAGTGATAATATGTCATTTTATCCACCCATACAGTTTCTGCGACCTGCCTCCGAGGTAGACAAATACTTGTGCAATCTGTACAACTCGATACAATTGCAAAATCTGTGTTGTTGGAAGAAGCTATATACTTAAACGAAGAACTATTTTGCACCCAACCTCAAAATCCATTACAATTCCCAGTAATAAAACAAAAAAGTTCAACCAACAAATCTCTAGCCAACATTTTCAATGAACCAAAGCATCAAACACAGGGAGAACACCAACCAGAACATACTTGTTCTATTTTTTTCTTCCTCTCTGAGTTTCTCTTTGTATAAAAGAGTTTGGTTTTTACTCAAAGCTCACGTCACATAAAACCAGGCTCTATTCTTTCATCTGATCGTCAATCACATCTCTAAGTTGTATTACATGTGCATGACCAGGAACATTATAACAAAGGCACCCTAAAGTGCAACTCTTTGATCATAGAGAGAAATGGCAATAAGTATTTAAAAGAAAGGCTGGATGGTCTGCCGTAGATTTTTTGTTGATTCATTTTAATGACAGATGTTCTCGATATTTTCACTTATTAATGCCAATGTTTTTGAATATGTACGCTCAATAGCGACTACCAACACGTATTAAAATTCCCATATCTGAGCAGATTCTGAAATCTGACATCTAAGATATGCACAATATTAAAGAGGGACATGATGTCAAGGCCTCTGTGGGTGACACATTGTGAACTTTGCCGTAGATTTTAAGAAAACTAAAACTGCACAAGCAAAAAATAAAATAAAAAGTATTTCACAAATTCAAAATGCAGGCAAAAAGAAATTACTAGATCCCATAATATCCGCCTGTCTATTCATTTTAATGGGAGATGTCCTCCAGTTATTAAAGCCCATCATTTCGACATGCACAATATTAAATAGGGACATGACATCAAGGTCTCTGTCGCCGACACGTTCGTGAACTATGCTGAAGCTTTGAACAAAACTAAAACTGCACAAGGAAAAAAAAATAAAAATTCGCAAATTTAAAATGCAGGCAAAAACAAATTACCAGATCCCATAATATTTGGTTGTCTATTCATTTTAATTGGAGATGTCCTCGAGCTTTCCAGTTATTAAAGCCCATATTTTCGAACCTGACTGCTCGGTTATAACTTTTCAAAGCATATTTAATGTGTATTGGGAAGCGCAGAAGGTAACGAGGATGGAGCCCTATGTAACAAACGTTACTCCTATTGTTCTGTTTTTGTTAACGAGCATATGTAAAACGTACGTAAATAAAAGTGATTCGAGAATGATAGTTGTTTTGCAGGAGCCCTTGAAATTCAAANCGCAGAAGGTAACGAGGATGGAGCCCTATGTAACAAACGTTACTCCTATTGTTCTGTTTTTGTTAACGAGCATATGTAAAACGTACGTAAATAAAAGTGATTCGAGAATGATAGTTGTTTTGCAGGAGCCCTTGAAATTCAAATAGTGCACAAGCCCGATTTTCATTTTGTATATAGCGGAACTGTCCGTGCTATTTGTAGGACATGGAACAACAAGGATCGAACCTAGAGCCCGCCATCCCAAGAACCCACGATCCAAAAAATGCTCACTATTTTATTTTATGTTTTTTGTCCATCAGGGTATGTAAAACGCATGTAAAGTAAACTATTTCAACAATGTTAACTCTTTTGGACACGACGGCCTTCAAATTCAAATAGTCCACAAGTCCGATTGTCAATTTCTATATCGCTGAAGTCTCCGATTGTCAATTTTCAGTTGCCTACCCTGACAACACGTGATGAAAAAACTGATTAAGTATGGGATGACGACTCCGTGCAGGCTGTATATATCTACTCTATAAAATTATATATTTCCTATGTTTAATCTTAGCTGTCCAGGAAACCTATAATTTGATAAATTTCAATGTTTTATGTCCAGGAGTCCTACTGTTAAAGAAAAATAATTTGGAAATGCTAATGTATACACCATAGTTCAATACAACCTATCCGCGAAGGCGCGTCCATAATACTAGCTAAGTATGGAACCCAATTGCGGTCAGTCGGAATGATCGTGAAACTCTCGCTACTGATCGATTGTCAATTTGTATATCACAGAACTCTTCGATTGTCAATTTTCAGCCGCCTACCCCATCAACCCGCAATGAAAAAACTGGCTAAGTATGGGATGACGGATCCGCGGTCCAGGAAACCTATAATTTCATAAATTGCATTCTCTTCTGCCCAGGATTCTTTTAAAGAAAACTGATTCAAGAAAGCTAATGTATACACCAAACACGACCTGTCATAGTCCAATAGAACCTATTCGCCAAGCCGTGTCCATAAAAGTGGCCAACTATGCAACTGAATGACGGTCGCTCAGAATGACCACATAAACGCGAAAAACTAGAGTCAAACATAGTTTACAACAGGAAAGTAAAAGGGAGAGAACAACTATATCTCCCACACAGCAAAATCCATTGTCATAAATATAAAACCATAGTAACATAGAATCCATGTAAAAAGCATCAACAACCATCAAATATAATTTGAGGCCAACAAACTTTGCTTCAACGTGTAACAGATGCAATTTACACCACCTGCAATTCTTTAGTCTGTTATTTTATCTTAATAGTATTCTATACAAATTGCAGTGCAAAACAAAATGCGACCAAAGATCCAACCGCAAATGCAACATACCAACATTTTCAAACCTTGGCCAAACAAGAACAAGTGCCAAACAAGAACCCAGCTAAGAAGCACTAAAAGGCCCAACTGCAGGCGCATGACCGATACCCTGCAAAGTCGAATCAAGCAACAATAAACAACATACAATGAAGAAAGAAGCAAGCAACAACCGCCCCCTTGGGGAAGGATGTTGTTCCAATCACGATTGCATAAACCCAAACATCCAAACTGCAACAACACGAACATGAAAGAAAGAACAACGACAACATGCAAATAAGAAATTAGTGGCATTCACAAAGGAAGCATGGACCACCGAACCAACAATGCCGTTGGAGCATAAAAATTTAAAAAACAAAAGAAAATGTCTTGTAACAAGCCTGTTAAGTAACCATTCAACACTACCAAGCCTGTTAGGTAAACATTTAAATCTGTCATAAATGCACTGTAAACATTTAAAAAATTTAAACCAAACATTTGAATTAATGCTAGCATTAATCCACCATCGACGAATGCATAACAAAATATATGATTCAAAAAAGACCATATACGATCAAATACTTTGGATATGCCAACATATATAACATTGGGAATGATGAAGCCAACAATAAGACCTCCAATCCCTTGTCCAATCATATCATGACAAATATAGTACTTTTTTAATATAAAAATCGATGTTTTCAGTTCCCTTGTTCCAACAATAGATAATATGGAAATATTTGTGGTCAAAGGATAGACTAATATGAAGTCAACGATTTATCGATCGCTATAGTCCCTCTACGCCTACGACAGGGACTAATAAGAAGTCCATATAAAATTCAAATGTGAGGAACATGATATACCACATACATCATGTTGGAATCATAATCCGACCTTTTAAATCTTGTAACATCACCCTTCAAATATGAAACATACACGCGAGCGCTCGAGACTATATAAGGTCATGTTATGATGCATAGAGTAATATTCCATATTGGACTGTTGTGGTATGTCCACCAAATTTTCAATGTAGAAATTTATGTCATAAGAAATTCAATATCATGCAGACCCTTTTTATAATGGTATAAACAAAAAGGAAAAACTTTGTGTAACTTGACATGATATGGATGATTATTCATTTTTCTAACAACGAGACAAATATTTTTATCTTATCAACCATCACTTCTAGGAACTCATCAATAAATGCAACTGAAGCATCAAAGTGTCTCAATAAAATTGATGTAGGCTGTAAAAGATCGTTATTTTAGAGGACAAGGCATGTTTATTTTTATTTTGAATTAGGGAGCCTTACCTATAGTTAAATATTTATAGTTTATAGATAACTATTTTTTTGTTTATTAATGCCTTGCAACTATTTGCAGGCATGTGGCTAGTTGACGATTTTTAGATTCAACAAGATGGAGTTCCTGTAAAGTTGAAAGTGTTGAGGATTAGGGTGGAACATGTCATGAAACATAAAAGAAATTAATGTTGATAATTGAAGAGGAAATAAGATATTTCGAAGATAAAGGTGGCATCTAAATACATTATTACAGTACTTAAGCATAATTCTCCATGATTAGAACATCACAATGCATATAGCCCACCTTGATTTGCATGATCTATGTGTTCTATTGCTTGTTCACTTGATGATAATGAATGATTGGGTCTGCTATTGATAACTTCAAGATCTAACCAACTTCCATATAATTGGGAAGATCTTTTCCACATATAACCATCAGTTGTTAGAGTTGACTCTACCAAATCCACGTTGTTGAGTCATCTCAACAAGGATGACTATCTGCCCAACTCATAATCAACTGTTAGTCTAGTCAATCCACTTCCCAACTATCTTCGATTGTTGTTAAACTATTCAATCAACATGAATGTCAACTACTTGACTAACTGATGTAGATATCTGTTTGATCGCCCAACCAATTGTATCTAGATATAGGTTGACCACCCAATTGATTGAATCTAAGAGAATGTGATGAACCATCAATGCTTGATGTTTCAACTCCCCCCCATTAACACACATCTCTGAAGATTCAAGAGGTGAAGTTACATCATCATGACACTCCCCCATAGTTTCAGCTTCATGGATCCCAAGCATCATACAGAGCTTGATAAATCTAGCTTTAGATAATGGCTTAGTGAAGATATCAACTACCTGATCATTTATTCTGCAATATTCAAGAGATACAACGTTCTCATGGACAAACTGTCTCAAATAGTGAGAATCGATCTCAACATGCTTCATCTTACTGTGGGAAATAAGATTATCAACAACCTCTATGGCACTTTGATTGTCATACTAGACCGTAGTCGAGGTCTGAACATGAAATCCAAGTTCACCTAGAATTTGGTGGATCTAGACTGCCTCTGTACCTGCATGAATGACACCATGATATTCTGTTTCTGTAGTCGACAAGGAGACTACCTTCTATTCTCACATGACCAAACCAACGGTCCAATGATGAAGTGAAACACATAGCTAGAAGTGGAATTTTGATCATCATTATCACCAGCCCAGTCAAAGTTGGTGAAATCAATTAGAGAATCTGAACTTCGATAATACTTGATACCAAAATGAGTGGTACCCTTGAGATAACGAAAAATTCATTTTACTTATTTCTATTGGATTTCTCATGGGTTCTACATAAATTGAGAAACCACACTAACAAAAAAAGAAATGTCAGGTCAACTATGAGTAAGATAAATAATATTTCCAACCAATTTTCGTTAAAGTGTAGCATCGACTTGAGGCGTTTAACAAGTTCTGGTACACTTTACTCCATATTGGAAAGGAGTAGCACAAGGCTTGCAATCAGCCATCTTAAAACATGTCAACAGATCCATCACGTATTTAGAATAGGAGATTAAAAATCCATCACATAGTGGTAATAGTTGAAGACCCAAAACATAATGTAGAGTACCAAGATCTGTCATGTCAAAGGAGTCAACAAGTTTTTTCTTCAATCTAAGAATGAAATCAATATTGTTTCCACTAATGAGGAGATCACCTACATATACAAAAAAAATCAAAGTGTCTCCATTGTTATGGAGTACATACAAGATGTGAACAAATTCGCAATGTTTGAAACCAAATCAAAGAAAGAAACTGTTGATCATAGCATACCAAGATTGGGGACCTTGCTTCAAACCATAAAACAACTTATTGAGTCAACAAACCAAGTTAGAATCTATCACAAAACCAAGTGGTTGTTCAATGAAAATTTCTTCAGATAGGTGTCCATGAAGAAAAACACTCTTCACATCCATATGATGGATTTTTCATCCAAAATGAGCAGCAAGGGAAAGAATTAGTCAAACAGAGTTCATATTTGCAACAGGGGAAAAGGTCTCACTGTAGTCGATACCTTCTTGTTGAGAAAATACCTTTGCAACCAAGCATGTTTTTTGTCACTCAAAAGTACCTTTGGAGGTAAATTTGGCTCTGTAGACCCATCAACACCTCACTATGTTCTTTCCTTGCGGTCAGGGAACCAAGTCCCATGTGTGATTCTTCGACAAAGAATCAATTTTTGTTTACATATCATATTCCCATTCAGGTCATCCTTGAACATCTGAGTAGGCAAAAAGATAAAAAAATTCAAGTACATGAGTCATCAATGCAATGTTGACATGTTGGTTCTGACTTTGAGTTTGGCATCTGGAGGAGATATCACCGACATCTGATCCAAAAAATTCAATTTCCTTGGCATCCTAAAGGGGTAGAAAAGAAACATGTGAACTATTTTTCATGATAGCAAGTCGATCATAAGTCAGAAGAGTTTCGGTCGACAAAAATAGTGGACCATTCGAAACAGAGATCGACAAAATAGTCAACTTAAAGGTCGATGGTCCAGTCAAAACATGATCAAAGTTAGACTATCCAGTCAAGGGATTGAAATATAAAACATGAGAACAAGAGTCTGAGATAATATCAAACAGATCATATTGTATCAATCCAGAAGAGGCATTCAAAAAATTGATGCTAGAATACTTCTCATCAAGCCATACACTATGCTTGATCATGATTTATCGTTTGACATGATCAAACAATCAATAGTATTTCGACTCTTCAGAGTATCCCATCATGATGAAAGCATGAATCATCCAACTTATTTCTGCAATCATTAGAAATATGAGCCCAAGAAAAACATCCAAACACACAAAGGTGGTCGATTGAAGGCTTCTTTCGACACCATCATTCGAATGAAGTCATGGAAGGAAAAAATCGAGTCGAGATGCGATTGAGCAGATAATTTTCATAATAAACTACTTCAGCTCAAAAGCGAGAGGGAAAATATTTATCCTGCAAAAGACATCTATCCATTTTGACTAACGTCTGATTCTTGTTTTCTACAATGCAATTCTGCTAAGGTGTGAGAGGAACTGACCACTGCTAGCCAATACGAAATCGAACTAGGTATTCTTCAAAATTTATATTGACATAATCACCTCCATTGTCTCATCTTAAGAACTTATGGGTCAACCACAATTATTTTCAACAAAGGCTCTAAATTCCTTAAAATTTTCAAAGACAAGATTCGTATTCTTCAGAAAATAGACCCATGTGAAATGAGAGAGATCATCAATGAAAGTTAAAATATACCTTGCACCTACCAAGGAAGGTTGATTGATGCAACAAACACCCCTCTGAACTAGTTCTAGTAGGTTCTTTTCTCACCAAGCTTTACCAGATTCAAATGGTTCATGATGATGCTTTCCAAGAACACAACCCGTATAGACTCCTTCAGGGGGAAACACTTTAGGTAGATAAACAACCATGTTTTGATTTTCCAATGCCTACAGAATTTGAAAATTTATGTGTATGATTCGTTCATGCCAATTTTGAATTAGTTCATAAGTGTGAGAAACAAGAGCATTTAGGTTGCTATTGGGTCGCGTCATGTTACGAAATTTATATAGAATTTCCTTCGAGTCAAGAAACCCTTTGACGACAATCGACTGAGCTTTCTTCATATATTGAACATAGAACCTATTTGCATAGAATTCAACAATCTTACATGTCTGTTTTAGCTGAGCAATAGACAATAGATTGGCACTAAGGTTTGACACATCATAGACTTCGACGATTTTCCCATGTTGTCAGGAAACATCACCCCGACGAACAATATCCAGAGAAAAATCATCAACAACATAAATCTTCTCTCCATATCATTATTTAAGGTGATGAACAAAAAATCATCCTTGGCCATGTGATGAGTGCACCCAGATTCGACTACCCATTCATTATGTGTACAATGAGATATCAAGGCTTGATAAATTATGACTTGGAAGGAGAAATTATTCGCGGGTCAGAGAAAAAATGACACATCTCCTTCAAGGCATTTAACATTCTACTCTAAATCATCTCTCTTCTTATAGAAGACCTTCTCCACATGTCCCGTATTTCCACAATACTGACATACCTTCTTCTTTGAATTCCATGGGGTTCATTTGTTTTCCCTTCATATTTCTGGTCGAGGCCTCTAATTCTATATGTAGGGGTATCAAACCATCCTCTTTCTCTATGATTTGAATTTCCTTTCCCTTTAGAAAGTGGGATTGATGTTTACCTCCAAACTTCTCTTATTCAATAAATTTGTGTTGATCAGTAATCAAAAGACCACAAAAACATTCGAAGTTGTAGTCCTTACCATATTCCTTGCATGTTTTCCAGTTGGTGCAAAAAGTTGACATGAACACGACAAATGGTTTTCTCAAATTCATCAAGACCATCTCTATGATTTGTTCATATTTATTATGTTAATTCTTTCCACATTCACCCAATTTCAACTGGAGTTCTTTGATAGGCACCAAATAGTCCTCTATTCTTGCAAAAGAGTGAATATCAAGAGCGATCAACTATTTCTCCAACTGCATGATGTGGATCTTATCGACTCTATCGAACATCGACTTCAGATTCTTCTAGACTTGATGAGGGAAGTTGAATCCACTTATGTGAAATTGAATCTCCCATGATATATAGGTCATTATGACCTCCACAACCTCATCCTCCTTTCCATAAACAATGAATTTTTCTTGATCATATGTTGGATCTGGAATCACAATCTTTGTATTCTGCTACAGTCCTTTACTCTGCACTAGGGTTTCCATATCTAGTGCCCATATTGTGTAATTTGATCCATTCAAAACAAAAGGATCGATCTTCAACGCAATGTTTGGTATCTAGATAGAAATCGTTCTATTTCAATAAGTTCCAATTCAACAAACCACTAGCCTAGAGTCAATCACACAACTCCAAGAATAATATCCTTCTGTAACATGGGGATCCATCCTGAGAGTTCTTGCATGAAAAATACCATAGATGTCATGGCACAATCACTCCAAGAATAATATGGGTAATGCACAATTCCTTAGGAGAATAATATTCTCACTCAAGTGTGTTGTCTAGCCATGAAATAGGAATTATCTCCTAAATTCAAGAAAATAAGAATTATCTCCTAAAATTAAGGAATCAAGCACTCTTCCCCTAAAAAATAGGATTTTTCCTAATGGTGGTTTATGATCTCATGGTTTTGTAAACCCATGGAATTTTCCCATGGTATTACATATAGGTAGCCGCTGACTATAAATAGACCTTCTATAAATAGACACACTATAAATAATAGTCCTTCTAAATAGTAAGAAAAATGGAAAAAATGAATATGCCACTAAGTATGTAGTTGAGCATGTACCCCAATCACCCCCCTAAAACACAACTGGGGTATGAAAAATGATGAGCCTTGGAAATATTAATCTATGTTAGGTACTGATGTACAACTATAGATGCATAAAAACTAAACAAAATTGAGGTAAAAGGGAAAACACAATGGGAACATAACCCACCCTCAAAATATGTTGCTAAAGAAAAAGGAATGTCAACATGTTTAGTTGCTAAGATAATGTGTCCCTCACTCCTAAAATGTCCCTCAACGAGAAAAAATTCTATTCGGTGAAAGGATTTGTGAATATTTCTTCCACCTACTCCGAAGATGGACATAACTGCATATCAATGATTCCATCCTGAATTTGTCCTCAAATAAAGTGCATATGAACCTCGATGTGCTTGGTATGCTACATCTGAGCTGGGTCTCTACATATCTTGAGAGTACACTGATTATCACACCATATAATTGTTGAATGATGAAAATGAACTCCCAACTCTGTAAGAAAGTGTTGTAACCAAACAGCCTGAGTAGTAACATTCACTGCACCCTTGTACTATGCCTCTATTGATGATAAATAAATTGTTGATTTCTTCTTAATTTATCAACAAACAGGTCATTATCCAAGGTAGATGATATATCTTGAAGTGGACTTGGGATCAATGTTATTCCTTGCCCAAATTGAGTCTATGTAACCAACAAGAACTAAGGAATATCCTCTTGCACAGTGTATACCAAAGCTGGTAGTCCCCTTAACATATTTAAGAATCCTCTTTGTTTCCTTCCAATGAAGCTCATGTGGTTCCTAAATGTACCTATAAAATGATCCAATTGCATAAGATATTTCTGATCGAGAGTGTGTAAGTTATATAAGACTCCCCACCAACTGTCGATATCTAGTACAATCAACCAAAGGTGATGCACCAACATACTCTAGTCTATCCCATGAATGAAAGGGTGTTGGAGTTGGCTTGCAATATATCATCTAAAACCATTCAAGTATATCTATAGCATACTTATACTGATACATATTGATTCCTAAATCATTCTGGATTATTTTGAGACCAATAAAGTAATGTAACGGTCTCATATCTGTCATAGAAAACTAGTCATGCAAAGAAATCTTCACTACAAAAATGAAGGATATTGAGCTCCATGTGATGAGTAAATCATATACATATAGAACTATTAGAATAAGGGAATGTGTGTTCCTCATCTATGCAAATTAATATCTGATCTACATCTAAGAAAACCTCTAGAGAGAAGATAAGAGTCCATTTTAGCATACCATGTCTGAGGTGTTTTCTTAAGTCTGTACAATGAATTTCTCAATCTACAAACTAATGATGGATCTTGAACATATTTATTTGGTTGATCCATATATATATCCTCATTAATAACTCCATGTAATAATGAATTATTCAAATCCATATGGTGTACCTCCCACTTTCTAGTTGTTGCAATAACTAGAGCTAACCGAATGGAATCAATCTCGACAACTGGTGTAAAAGTCGCCTCATAGTCAGTGCCTTGTACTTGTGAGAAATATTTAGCTACTAACAAATACTTATATTTTGTGATGTATCCATCAGTTCCCCTCTTTGTCTTGAAAATCCACTTACAACTAAAAATA
This sequence comes from Picea sitchensis, assembly GCA_010110895.2. Taxonomy (NCBI): domain Eukaryota; kingdom Viridiplantae; phylum Streptophyta; class Pinopsida; order Pinales; family Pinaceae; genus Picea; species Picea sitchensis. Next base: position 17,262 of record SNQJ01S0033478.1, on the reverse strand, counting down.
TTCCTATTGGAAGGTAGAGAAACCAACTCCCATATGTTGTTCACCATCAAGGAATTGTACTCTTTCATAGATGCCTCTCAATGGGGGTTACCTTCATCCTCTACATAAGACAAAGGGTATGATCTAAGTACCATATAACAATAAATAGGTATCAAAGGCTCTATTACAGTAATATCTTATGGAGGTTCCACAAACTAATATATGGTTCTCCATGGATTCTCGGGATCACCCACTAGATCACCTACTGCATGAAGTGTCTATTGTGCCCATGATGGTATATTCTTTGGACTTGAAACTAATTTTTTCTGATAATAAATATAAAATATATCATATTCATAGATCTCATCAGAAATTTGATCAGAAGAAGTCTCATGAAGTTGCACAACTAGTGACAGTTGAGATGGAGATGTGGACTGCTCTGGAAGTACCCTTGAAGGACCCTTTTCAAACTTAACACTGTTGGATTATTGAGAGGGGGGATGAATCAATAATAGATAAATATAATCCTTTTTAACCATATAATCCAAGTGTTATATCAATTTAGCATTATCTTTCAATAACTACAGAGTAAATAAGAAATGAACAAATTAACAATCATACACATACACAATACATCAGTGTTTTACGTGGAAACCCAAAGCAAGAGAAAACCACATAATATTTTTTCTTATATGTCTTGAAGAATTACATTTGTTGGAAGCACCAACTTCCTTTGTTTTCCAGCTACAACCGGAAGGAGGATCCAACCCCCTTGTTTCTCAGGCTACAACCTGAAGGAAGCTCCAACTCCCCTATTCTCTGGTTACAACCAGAAGGAGGCTATAATCCCCTATATTCTCTGGCTACAACTGGAAGGTGGCTACAACCACCTGTCCTTGCCCTTCTAGCCTATCCTTATACGCCAACACCTTAACGTATAAAGTAGAATCATGGAACCAACTGTCACACTATCCTTATGATATACTCCTATAAACTTGGCCTGATGAGCTGAACCATTAAAATGCATCGGCATAAAATGAACTTTTGTACCAAACAGTGCAAACCATACACCAAACTACTGTATAAACAACACATGAAATCAACTTGTACCATGGCAGTACATCCAACCATACTCTAACCAACATTCCGGTATTACTAAATTTGGAATCTGTTGAAGAAGTTATAGCGTTTTTACAGAAACACATGTTTTAGACTAGTTTGGGACTAATACATGACCCTAAGCCTTTCCATGGGTGTAACTCCAAAAATACAACTGACCACAAGAAATTTTTTACAAAGATACTTGGATATGTTTTCAATGCTATCAATCTACGGTGAAATCATGGCTGAAAAATTTATTACAAAAATTGTGAGATGACAAACATACCAGCAGAAAGCATCATCAAAATAATTTATCTACTCCTTGAATTCCCAGTATTTTTCTTCACCTTCCCTCGAAATTCGGCCCAGACAACTTAGCACGTTGCTTCGAAACCTATAGATGTTAATGATATTCTCAAATTGGTCATAAATGGGAGAACCTTTTATCTTATTGCCGCACCAAATGCTTCCTTAAAACATCTTCTAGGTCACTTGCCAACTTTCCTTATTTTAGGGTTAACTTCTAATTTCTCCATTAAATTTATTATTTAAATAATTTATTTTATTATTCAATTTGGATTATAGTGCCTCATCCACTTCACTTTTATTGTTGCAACCTAGAATCTCTTAAACCACTTTGACTACTTTGACGGGCTTCTGGAATTTAAACCACTTTGACTACTTTGACCTTTTGGGGCTTCTAGATGACATATGAGGGTCCTCCAACTTCGTAAGGCCATAACTCTCAAACCGTGAGGAGTTATGTGACGTTACACATACCACCAGAAATGGAATGACATGTACTATTCATATAGAATAGTATTACTTGAAAATATATCAAAACTCATACCATTATCCATCAAACAAACTTGGGTCCATTACCCAAACCTGGGTTCTCCAACTTTTTATGGCCATAACTCTCTAACCGTGAAGAGTTATGTGACGTTCCACATACCACCGGAAATGGAATGAGAAGAAATATCCATCTAGGATAGTTTCACTGAAACATTCACTGACATCCATCTCATTATTCCACAAATAAGCATGGTTTCTCTAACCATACTTCTAGGATAACTCAATCCACAAAGCGTCTTCCCATGAGGGATTTCACCATAAGTGGACCACTTTGGAGTTCATCCTTTTTGCTATAGGTATTTCTTCAAGGGTTGACATCAATGACAACCAACATTAATCAACAATATCCCCCTTTAGGATCGATGGAAACACTCTGATGAAAAATTGAAATTATGTCATGCAATATTGAAGTCATATCACTCATGCTCCCTCTGGAAACATGCCTTTGTCCTCTGCATCTCTGTGACCATTTCTCCCCCTAGAACCATTCCTCTGTCCTCTACATTTGATGAATATCTCCCCCTTTTTCATCAATGGAAAATGTATCTTTCCATCCGGGGTTGCTCCCCCTAACTGAATTGTCCTCTTAATGGTGCTTCCTCATGTACATATAAGACATATAAGATAAGAATTCAAAAGAATTCATTTTGGAGTAAAAATAACTCCGAGTCTTTGGCAAAGATACTCAAAGGATTTATGTGGAAGTGGTTTTCTAAATATGTCTGCCACTTGTTTTTTTGTGCCCACATACTCAACTCTAATGTTATTTTCTGCAACCTGCTCTCGTAGAAGGTGATACTTGATTGGAATGTGCTTCATCTTGGAGTGCATCACCGGGTTCTTTGAGATACTGATGGCGCTTGTATTACCAAAATAGATTGGAATGGGCTCATCATACTCAACCTGTATATCTGTCAAAGTTTGTTTCATCCAAAGAACCTGTGTACAACATGATGTTGCTGCAATATACTCTGCCTCAGCTGTAGATAAAGATATTGATGATTGTTTATTTCTTAGCCATGATACTAAACACTCACCCAAGTAGAATGTTGCTCCACTGGTGCTTCATCGGTCATCAATACAACCTGCCTAATCTGCATCTATGTAGGCAACAAGTGATATATCCTTTCCTTTTGGATACCATAATCCAAACTCTTATGTTCCTTTGAGATATCTGAAAATCTTCTTCACTACTAATACATGTGATTCCTTTGGTGCTGCTAGAAATCGCACCACCTGTCCAATTGCCTGCATAACATTTGGTTTGGATGATGTCACATATATTAGGATGTCAATCGTTGATCTGTATTTCCTCTGATCTGTAGACTTTGAATCATCATCTTTTCTCAACTTACAACTGGTTTGCATGGGAGTGATAACTAGTTTGCAATCTTCCATTCCGAACCTCTTTAGAATTTCTTTGATATACTTGGTTTGAAAAATAAAAATTCCTTGGTTGCTTTGACGTATCTGAAGTCCCAGAAAGAAGGATAGTTCTCCAAGTAACGAAATTTCAAATTCATTATGCATATCCTTTGTAAATTTCTGGCTTAACCTGTCATCATCACTACCAAAAATAATATCATCAACATAAACTTCAATTAATAAAATATTACCTTGACTTACCTTGATGTAGAGGTTGTTGTTTGCACTTCCTTTTCTGAACCTTGCCTGTTGTAGATATTTATCCAGTCTAGAGTACCATGCTTTAGGAGCCTGTTTTAGACCATACAGGGCCTTCTTTAATTTGCACACATAGTCTGGATTATCTAACAACTGAAATCTTTCTGGTTGTTCAATGTAGACTTCTTCTTCAAGTTCCCCATTCAAAAAAGTTGATTTTATGTCTATCTTATACACTTTAATATTTTTGGAGCATGCATAAGCTAAAAGAAATCAGATTTCTTCCATTCTAGAAACTAGGGCAAACATCTCTTCAAATTTGACTCCTTCAACTTGTGCATATCCTTTACATACCAATCTATCTTTGTTCCTTGTAACATGTCCATCTTTGTTCAATTTATTCCTGTATAGCCACTTTGTGCCGATCACATTATTATCCTTTGGTCTTGGAACCAATTCCCAAGTGTCCTTTTTCTCTATTTGATCCAATTATTCATCCATGGCCTTGTTCCGAAATTCATCCTTGTTGGTCTCTTCAAAATAGGTTGGTTCAATCGTAGATGTGAGTGCTAGGTGTGTTTGTTCTAGTGAATGGATTCTTCTTCTAGTCTCAACTCCTACGTCTTTGTTTCCGATAATCTGATATGAAGGATGATTCTTCTGTACTCGTCTTCTAGGTGTCTTTGGAGGCACTTGTTGAACTTTCTCTTCTTCTTATCTCATATTCTCTTCATCTTCCTCTTCTACTTCCTTTTCATCTTCTTTTTCTTCTTCGAAAATTTGTTCCATTGATTCATTTTCTTCTTCCTTTGATTTTGGTTTGTGTGTTTCATCAATTGTTACGTTGATGCTTTCTACAACTTTGTTCAATCTCAGATTGTAACACTTGTATGATTTCCTTGTACTTGAGTAACCAAAAAGTACTCCTTTGTCCACAAGAGAGTCAAGCTTTCCCATTTTTCCATCTTCTCTTTTGATGTAGCATTTGCTTCGAAAAACTATAAAGTGCTTCACATTTGTTGGTCTTCCTTTCCATAGGCCGTAGGGAGTTTTGTCAACGTCGTTTTGTGCATTACTCCGTTTTGAATGTGAACTGTTGTATGCATTTCCTGTGTCCAAAATATATCTGTCAATTTGGAATCCATTAGCATTGTTCGAGCCATTTCATGTACTGTCTTGTTCTTTCTTTCAACAACTCCATTCTGTTGAGGTGTCTTAGCAATGGAGAACTGCCTTTTTATTCCATGACTATTGCAGTAGTCCATAAATTCCTTTGAAGTGAACTCTCCTCCATTATCAGATCTGAAGCATTTGATTTTTGAATCCATTTCATTTTCAACCATTTCCTTGTAGATCTTGAAGTTTTCAAAAGCTTCTGACTTATTCTTTAGAAAGAAAACTGCAGACATTCTTGTATAATCATCAAATAATAACATAAAGTAATTCTCACCTTTTAAACCCTTTGTTGTAGTTGGTCCTAATGGAATATTGGTTGTTGTCATTGATGCCAACCCTAGCCATTGGTTTTGGATCGAAATATTGATGAAGATATTTTGACATGAAGGACAATGTACATGCAGAAACAAAACCCATGGATGGATAGTATACATCATGTTGTTTCCGATGGTAGGTGTCATATCACATGAATCCTAATGGTTGAGGAGAAATGAAGTTTTGAATATGACAAAGTGAATTGAATAAGGAAGTACATGTAGGCCCTGAAGATAATTAGAGAAAAGAATTACAAAATAAGAAAGTGTCAGGTCGGCCCTAATGTTAAAAGGAAGTGACATAAATGGTATAAATAAATATCATTATACATTCATTTGATACACAAGTCTAATTTCATAGGAAATCAGAAGTAAAGAAGGCCGGATTTCAAGGGAGGATGAAGTCTTTTGGTGATGTTTTCTAAGCCATGTTATTTACATGTCATCTTACCATTTTCGCTATATCATTTTTTCTAGAATGATTCATATGGTGAAATTTCTATGGTATTGAGAAGACATATCAAGGTACCTGTGGTAAAAGGTTCAACTCTTTATTCTCTATAATTATGGAGATACACTATGTGGAAGATAGGGTTTTTGACCAGTCCTGAAGCTTGTCAATAAATAGGTGTTTCGGGTAAAACAATCATAACTTATTCATAGAGAATCTAAATTAAGTGGGACCAATTTCATTGGAAAGAGTATGTAATTTAGTTTCTTTTGTGCGAGTTTCTGAATCTGATGTTAAATATTGAGTGCGGGGCATTCTGTACAAGTTCACTCTCCTCAATAAACCAAAATTGAATAAAGTCTACCATTATTTCTATAACTTCTTTTTGGGGAGGATTCAAGGAGTGAAACTTGGAGGAGTTTCAGAGAGTACATTGAGTAATATTATCTATAGTATCAAAGTATTCCAATAATTGAAGAATTACAGAAGTTGAAGAAGTCTCAAGAAGCATTATCAGGCTCTATGTGATGGTTGGTTGATGGTGATGATTTAATGCAAAGTTTTATTATCTCTCATATATTATTTGGTGGAAGGAAGGGGCAAGGATGGAGAGGTCAACCCTCTCTTGATGTTGGAGGATTGTATCTTCCTCTTGGAGGTTTATCCCTCCCTTTATATTTGGAATTTGTAGCTACCTTTGGAAGTCATTACTTCCCTTGAACAATAACTATTGATTATTTCTCATATATTGTGCATGGTGTATTGTGGTGTATT
>SNQJ01S0033477.1:59426-72675 GCA_010110895.2 Picea sitchensis | reverse complement strand
CTTGAAGTATTTTAGCAAGCCACAGTTTCGTAGAGCTATCCTCGCTTGAGGGTCTTGTAAGGTAGCCATATCATCGAATTCATGTTCTATTTATTTCAATTCACTCATGATTATCTAAGTGAAAACCTGCAAATTCATGAAAGAATCACATTAGCCAAGTTTTCAAGGAAAATAATTACCTTTTTCACAGCCTAAAAAAACAAAAAACTTTTAACTTTTGTGCCCAGAGCTCCATAGAGGGTAAGAAAAGAGTGTTATCTCTCCCCTACAGGACATACCAGGGTGTTGAAATATGAATCGACACCCCCTCGATTACTTAAGGGAGCGTCGCTCCTATTCGGTGCTCTAGGGATTTCCAAGGAGCCCAAGCTCATAAATTAAAGGTTGAAATTAGATAATAAAAAAACATGCAAATGAATGAGAAAGGCCAAAGAACCAACCTGATCTAGATGGAATCGTGAATGGTTGCCTATAGCTCTCACAATCAATGCCGAAAAATCACTTCAAAAGAGGTAAAAACTCAAAGAAAAAGGAAATGGTAAAACAAAAGGTGCGAATGACTTGTTTTTTTCCCTAATTGATTTTTAATATGTCCAAATTAATTCATTTACACCCCCTTTTTCACATTTAGAAATTTTTATTTTCGAGTTTTTTTTCTAAATTATTGTCAATTTTAAATAAATTGATGACATTTTTTGCTAGAACAACTTGATTATGAAAGAATTTATGAAGCAACTATTTTTTGGATGACCTTGTGATGCTATTGAGAAGACTTTGTCATACTTCGAGCTCATTAAAATATGAAAAGATGTCTGTTGGGAAGTAGATTATCCCTTTTTCGGTCCCATCAAACTAACTACAAAAAAGGAACACTCTAGTCAATCTCAAATAGAAGAGTTCTCTGTTGTATCATTTTATACTTTTTCGGACCTCAGAGACTAAAATCATGAAAAAGGACAACCCGAGAGTCTTCTTTAATTTATTTTCAAACTCCCTTAGCATGAAAAACAACAGAGTTTTCCTTCTATGGACTCGCTAAATTACATACTGAAGGTCCCATCTGGGGATGAACCCTTACTTATTCCAGTTCATTAAATAAAGGAAGAGTAACTTACCAAAGGTGAGTTATATTGATCATGTGTTATCCTCCTTGAGCTCGTTAAAAGAAAAAGAGGTACTCATCTATCTAGATGGAGAAAAAATTGAAGGAAGTGGGTCAAGTTTCTTGATATATTTTAAAGCAACTCTTATGGTCACCCTTGAACACAACACTTGTTTTCACCTCACCATACTCTTGGATAATCCATTAATCCTCCACACTGAACCAATCCTATGAGTCTTCTTACTCCTTTGACCCATCCAAAGAATTCCTCAACACTCGTTTCATTATGTTTTGGTCCACTCTAAGTCTATGATGCCAAGTCTTGTATCGTGCCTCAGTGTGTAAGGGAAGTCTCTGCCTCAAAATTCAACCATCTACAAAGTTACCAGTTCCCATACCCATTTCAGTCCATTTTCATCTACTATATCTTATCATCTTCTTGTGACAAGTTTCTTGTCAATTGATGCAGGATATATCAATGCCCTCCTTCGACTATTTATTTCCTGTCGACTTCAGCAAATTATCTGGAAAATAGACCTAGGATCACATCAATACCTTGGGACTTGCATGCCTCAATGGCAGGACTCCTTGCATTCGACAATGGGTATGCATCAATGACCCCTAACTGAATGATTTGACGAATGTTCGACTCCAACTCATTTTTCACATTCGTTGGATTGTACTTTAAAAATACCTTGAGAATCACCGACATCAATGGTGATTTATCTCACACTTGTTAACGGTATACCTCAATGACTAGTAATGAAGATGTTTTTGTCATGTTCGACATAAAATCATTTATTCGCATGAACATAATTGTATTGTTATAGGATTGGGATGAAGACCCTGCATTGACTTTTCATCTGCATATACACTTTACCCAGGTTGCAATGGTGATTATCCGAATGATATACTTGTTTTAACATATATCCACTTTGTATTGGTTTGTGTTTACGTTATTATCACATATCACCAATGTGTATTGTTTTGTGTCTGTGATCAAGTCAGATCATAGAGAGATGGATCCACATTATATCTTTGGTGGCCATCTCCTTAGTCAAATATCATCATGGATCCGCAGTGTATTTATTGGCGGTCTTGCTTTGAGTCATTTGTATTCCAAGCATATGTATACTTACCTTGGGAATGGAACACATATTAACATTTTTTTATGGTTGTCTATGGCTTCTACCAGGTTATCCAATTCCATACCCTTGCTTCGAAGAATATACAAAGTCTTTCGGCCATCAACATTCATTTTTTGACTTCAGACTTTGGGGGCGAATCTTTTACACATCAAATTTCCTCTCTTTGACAATGTCACATTTTCATTGTCGTAAGTGTCATAAGTGTCACATTCACTTTCCCTAAGTTTCATATCATGAAAAAGAACATGAAAACACTTTCAACAACCCCTAAAACATGTTAGAAGAAGAAGCCAGGTCATCTGACAGTCGGGAAAAATGTTTTTACTAGGGAATTACTCATATTGGTAACATTTTGGAAGATCAGTGCTCCCCTGCTCATACATAGGGAGAGATATCACTCATTTTCCATCTTAGGGGGAGCGTTGTAGCGCTCTATTTCCCATCTTAAGGGAGCATTGGGTTGGTTGAGGAAATCTTGGAAGAAATCCCACTTTCTTATAAATATAGCTATAGATGGATTGGATTAGTTTGCCTGAAATCTAACTCTAGGGATGCATCTAAGAAAGATATCACAACTACTGAAGCCATATCCTCAACTAATTCCAAATATACCCAAAGTAGTTGAGCCTCTCAAAGCTTATAAATGGAGGCATTCCTACAGTGAAAAGGGGGAGAAAATAAGAAAAGAATTGTTATTTTGATTGTGGTTCTTTCAAAAAAGGGTTGCATGAGGAGGACTTGGAGAGGTTGTTGCAACATCATCTAAATATTGTAAGTTTCCTTTTGAAGTTCTCATCTAATATACTTGGCCTGTTTCCTTCAAGTATGTGGATTCATGTCCTTGTTTATGTTTAATCTAATTTACAAAGATGAATATTCTTTGCCTAATCCATTAGAGTAGAAGTAATTCATTTGTTTCTTGTTGTTCATTACAGGTGTTGATTTGTGCCAGAAGTTGGATCAAGTTTGCAGACAGAAGCAGCTAGGACAAACGTCGTAAACAGAGTACATCCCACTTCACCTTCTCCTATCTTTTCCGATAATTAAAATGAGTTCATAGGAATGGTAGTATCCAAATGATTGTTTATGTCTTGGTATAGGGGTCAATAATCCAATGGAAAGTTCACTTGTCCGCAGAGGAGTATTTTCGTAACACTAACTCTGAGATTCAAGCATAAAGTTATGAAAAATGGTGTAGAAGAATAGAAAGGATGGAGAAGATGGAGATTTATTTATTTTGAGCAGAATCTTGATTTTGTATCCATGGATATATATTGGTCTTCCTTTGATCTTCTGACCTGCCCCTCTAACAATATTGATTCTTGAAACCTTTTATGAAGCCTCTCTTCCATTTTTAAGATGAGATTTTCTAACTACTTGAGTAGTTAGGTTTACTCCCTTCTAGAAATTTCCGTACAAGTTTCTTCTTGAAAAATTTCCTTTAATTAATGCCTCATTAATGAAATCACATCATTAATATATGTATATTGAAAATAGGTCCCTTTCATTTTTGAATAAAAGTTTTTAAAATAAACTTTTATTTTCGCAATTTAATTAATTTCCCATTTAAAATAGGACGAATGTGTTTTAATTTTATGGGAATGATAATTACCTTTTCAGCTATGGAAGCCACTTCTGATGTGATAGTCATCATCATATCTTTCCAATGATATAAATTTTGTGCAAATCTGTCACATGGATCTCAAGATATGAGTTCATGAAGTTCGGTTGTCACACAGGCCCATTAAAAATGAAGATGACTGATATTTTAATTTATGGGAAAACTATATAAACTTTCAACACTTTACGCCTTTACCAACAGCTTCTACGTCAAAATAACTTTCCAACGGTATAAATTTTGTGTGATTATGACACCCGGACCTCAAGTTATGGCCTCTGGAAGATTAATACTCAGCCATCGTCGATCAAGTTTGATTGGTAAATGTGGGCCCTTGATTTAATTTCGACCTTCTTTGTTGAATTTCGACTTTTCTTCATTATTATTATCCCACATGCATGGGACTAAAAGAGTCTTAGTGGTATATAATTTTGAGTGTAACATACACTTGACAAGGAATAAAGAAGAGAGGAGATTATGGAGCTTGGAGGATTTGACCCTTGGAAAATTGCTGAATATAATAATAATTTTGCATGCCCAGTCAACCACCAATATGCCCAGTCAGCAATGATGAGTCACCCAACCAAGTGTTTCCATATGTCATCACTCAGTAGGACAACAATCTTCCAATAGAATCTACTATGTGTCATCTAATAAAATCACGCCATGTGTCACTTCTTGTATGTTGCCATGTGTCTCCATTAATTAGTTACCATGTGGCACCATCCATTAACTACCATGTGGATGTATTGGATTGGTTAATAAAGTGCCATGTTCCACTTGGATATGTTCCTCATAGAACTTAGGATAGGAAAAATATTATTAAAATAATATGGATAGTCTGCGGGGTTACGTGAATGCAGAGGTAGGTGGGGAAATCATCACGGACCTGAGGTAAGACATAGTAAGAAATCAGTGTGAAAAAATCTAAGTGTAGGTGAAGTGGAGAGGAGAGGTAAATAGTAAAAATAAGTTGTAAAATATTGCATATAACATATGAAATAAATATCACCAACCCACAATAACTCATAAATTTGGCTAAGTGGTGGAGGAGTTACATAGTAGAAGGCATTACAAGAGTTGTGAAAAATCTAAGTGTAGGTGCATTATGAGGGTGGCGGAAGTCAAAGGTGCATCTTGAGGGTAGCGGAGATAAAACAAAGTCTTAAGAAATATCACAAACCTGCAAACCCGTTGTAATCCATAGTAAATAAGACTAACTGTTTGAAAATATAATGGATCATGTGAAATATGGAAAGAAATGGGAAATAAAAGGAGTTACGTGAAATTTGGGAAAAGGAAAAAGGGAAAAGGAAAGAAATGGAAAAATGGGATAATGAAAATGGAAAGGAAAATAAAAAGAAATGGGAAAATAAAGGAAAAGGGAAAGGAATGTGAACGTGGAAAGGAATAAGGAAAAATGGCTAAGTGTGGAAAATGGTAAGGGGAATATGAGATAATGAGACAATGGGAAAAATGAATAAGTATAAAATGAGAGAATGAATAGAGGTGAAGGGAAAGGAGAGGAGATAACGTGTCACTCAGAACATTTTTCATATTTCTTCTTGTAATACTTCCATTGGACTTCTAGACAGAAGTATGCGTATCTTGGTCATGGAGGCTCAGATTTTGATTCCGCAAAATGCATGTTGAAGATAATACCAAGGGATATTCAATGAAAATATAATATTTCAAAATATCCATCTTCCAATATTGTTTTTTTTGTTATTATTACACAAGTGGGAACATATAGGTGACCAAATTGTGGTCAACAACTAGCTCCAACTACAGGACAGTGACCCCCTATGGGTTGCTGAGAACACCAGAATCTCAAGACCATCTGCCTTCTCCATTGGGTTATGGATTCATCTTCAAAATCAACTCTTGTAATCCTTCTTCTTTCATGGATTTAACTTCAAACTTCAATATAGAGACTTACTTATTATGAAAAACTGAACTGAAGAAACAAAATATGTACATACATGATCTACCTGTCCTAAATTACTTGAAAGAAAGGGGCACCTTAGGTGTAATCATATTTCCAATGGAGTCGTTCAAGCATTAATTTGACTTGTGGAATGAACTCCAAAATTATTGAGATATGTTGGGACTTGTACCAATGAGTCAGGGGCACTCTCAATGTGTACTGGAGAAAAATTATACCAAGTATGGTGAAGAATTAATTGTGTTGTTTGGACAACAATACTCTTGAACCATAATTCAATAAAATCAATTCTTGGTTGCTCAAGAATACTATTGTCTTTGATTGGCTGAGGAGTTTTCAACATAAGAATACATTCATCATTTTTCTTATTTCCAACCACTTCCAAGGTTCTTGATTCATCAAAAACCTCTTGAAAAGACTCTTCTTTCTTGTAAAGGTGATCATGCTCATAATTCTTCTCAAGATTCATTTCTTCCATAAATTCTTCTTGCTGCAAGTGCTCTTGAGGTGTTTCATCATCTATTACAAGGATTAAATCTTCTTGTGTATTTGGTGGAGGCTCCTCGATTTCATTCTCAAATTTGTTGCTTGAAATATCTTCATATGGAGTATATAGGAGGCTGAAATTTTCTTCTTGTAATTTGGAATTTTCATCTTCGTCTTCAGCAACATGGCCTGACTTAACAATTTCACCCACTCTTTGTTTAGATTCTTCTTCAAAATTGGCCATTTCGTTATCTTGCCTCCATATGGGAGGGAGTGGGTAGGAAGCAACATTTAAAGCATCAACAAAAACATATGAATGCACTTTTGGGATGAACTTTTATGCAAATGAATATTCTAACACATCCCAACTCGTAAATAGTTAAGCATTAATGAACTATATCATTCAAGAGCATTCCCTCGTAGAGATTGTAATAATAATATACATGTAACATTGTCTTCAGTGAGGTTGAAATCATAACATGTACCTTTAAAATTAATCAAGTGTTTCTTTGCATCTTTTGAAGCACCCCCAAAGAATGTAGAAAACAATTCAATATAAATATTGGGCATTTCAAAATCTACTTCTGGTATATTTAAAGGGGTTTTATGAAATCGCCTCCTTCTTTGGGTATTTCTCCCTTTTGTTGAGTCTTGTAAAGCCATTGATGGGATTGCTGAATAATATAAAGGATCATCATGACATGAATGAAATACTTCATTTTGAGTTTTTTCAATGGAGTTGCCAGGGAGTTCATTCTCCCAAATCTTTGGTGCTTCTCGGTTCTTTTTGAAATTATAAACAAATTGAGACATTCTTAAAATAAGTAGAAATTTTCTTGAATCTTCTTTTTAAAACATTGATCCATGTAGATTTATGGTTCTTCAATATGATCTGAATTAGGGCCTCAAACGTCTTGAAAATAAATCGGTTCACTAGTATGGTTGCCAAAAAATGTTGATGCTTGAATCCGTCAGGACCGAAATGACAACCTCACAAGGATATGAATCCTCCTACATTTTTAAATAGGTGGTTCTCCTCTTTGGCTAAAAGATATATCTTTGAATATCTTGGATTAGGAGAGTGGTGAGTAGAAAACCCTAAATCTTTATTGCTTGATATTATGAAATAAAATGGTTCTTCAACAACCTGAATACAATCTTTATGTGCAACAAAATTCGTTTTACAATAATAAAAGATTGAAGGAGGGCTTCAACATCAGAATTAAGTTGTGATCAACATCACACACATTCATCTTAATCATATATAAACGCATCCATATATTCTTCATAAGAAATATGAGAGAATGATTTGATCAACTCAAATAATTTTAACAAAGAACTGCAATTAGTAAGAAAGAGAAATTGATAGGTCAACCTCAAATGTCTCATCCTTAAAACTCAAAGTTACAAGATACAATTAAGATCAACCCTGAAGAAATTCTTTGTGGAGTTTATTCATGAAAAATGTTATTCATTACCAAATATTTGACAGCCATGTATGTGGCTCTAAATACTCCATGATCATACAAGAATTTTTTTTAGAAGAATAGAAGAAAAACACTCAACAACTCAGCCTTGTGCCCAACTCTGAGATTCAAGCATAAATATATGAGAAATGGTGTAGAAGAATAAAAAGAATGGAGAAGATGGAGGTTTCTTTCGTTTGATCAGAAGCTTGGTTTTGTATCCATGGATATATCTTCTTCTTCCTCTAATGTTCTTCCTTTCCCCTCTGACAATATTGATTCTTGGAACCTTTGATGAAACCTCTCTTTTCTTTTTAAGATGAGATTTTGTAACTACTTGAGTAGTTAGGGTTTCTCCCGTCCAGAAATTCTCATACAATTTTCTTATTGAAACATTCCATTTAATTAATGTCTCATTAAGTCCTCATTAATGAAATCATATCACTAATATATGTATATTGAAAATGGGTCCCTTTCCTTTTTGAATAAAAGTTTTTAAAATAAACTTTTATTTTCACAATTTAATTAATTTTCCATTTAAAATAGTAGGAATGTGTTTTATTTTTATGGGAGTGATAATTAACTTTTTAGCCATGTAAACCAATTCTTATGTGATCTTTATCATCTTAGGTTTTCAATGATATAAATTTTGCGCAAATTTGTCGCTCGGATCTCAATATATGAGTTCATGAAGTTCAGTTGTCACACATGCTCATTAAAAATGAAGTTGACTGATATTTTAATTTATGGGAAAAAATATCAACTTTCAGCACTTTAAACCTATACCATCAACTTTTGTATCAAAATAACTTTCCAACGGTATAAAGTTTGTGCGATTCCAAAACCTAGAGCTCAAGTTATAGCCTCTGGAAGATTAATACCCTGCCACTGTCGATCAAGTTTGATTGGTAAATGTGGACCCTTGATTTAATTTCGACATCCTTTGTTGAATTTTTACTTTTATTCATTATTCGTATCCCCACTTGCTCCAATTGTGGAGAATGCCCCAATTGTTTATATATATATAAAAGACTCACCTAGCAACAAAATTCAATGATGGACCCATGCAGAAAATTGTGACCATTGAGGACATGGTTGTGGAAAAATCTACAAGTGGGGTAATCTCCATAATTGGGACAAGTGGGAATTATATAATATAAAAAATTATCAACTAGTCACCTAAGAACAAAATTCAATAATGAAGAATTCACTTTGGGAAATGTATGTATCGGTGTGTGAGCATTTTCCACTTGTCCAAATCATAGAGATTTGCCCACCTACAAAATTTTCTACAATAATCTCCTGAATGGCAACAATTTTCTCCATGAGAGCGATTTCATCCTTGATAATTGTTCACACATTGATACATTTCCCACAATAAGTCCTTCATTATTGAATTGTGTTGCTAGATGACTAGATCAACATTTCCATTTACCTCCTCTGCTCTTATTCATAATGTGAACTCCTTGTGCTATCCAACTAACCTCTCCAACTATCATTTTTTTCATAAGGTGAACTCCTCGTGCTATAAAACTAACCTCCCTAGATTTCATTTTTATTTTGGGTTATTTGGGAAGTGGGACCTTCCACTCCACAATTACCTGCACGTTGGATATTTTCTATGCTTGTGTGCATCCTTCTTCATGTTGGGAGGTTGATGACCCAGGTTTCATCTAGATTTGACAAAAAAAAAAACCAAGGCATCGACATATCAATCCTCAATTGAAGACTAAAGAAGGTCTCACCCGAGACGCCATGAGAATCACAAAGACCTCTGGTCTTGTGTCAGTGGTGAAGAGTTAATTACACAAAACATCCATCCAGGTTGGCATATATTCACTCCATTACATTGAACTTAAAGACTCAGAAATAGATAACAGTATTACATGCATTCAATAAACATAAGATTTACACATCGTAGAACTAGAATAATTGTAGATTTATTGTATTCATCCAACAAGTCATCCACATACATCAAGAGACTCGGAATGCATAAGGAAATAGTGCCTTGTGCTCTCATACATGCTCACAGAATGTTATTACAATGAGCCATGCGTTTTCTCAGACTCTACATTTAATACAAAAACGAGAGAGACAACAACTAAGCCATTGATCAATAATGACTCAATGACTAAGCAACTTGGAACCATATATTCCAACATGGATCAACCTGTTATTTGTTGTCTTTGCTCTCTTTTGATTACTGATAGGGGGGGTGAATTAGTAATGAGCAATTTATACCACTTATTAATCCTTTTAACCACAATGTATATTCCTTTAACTTATTCAACAATGTTCATCAGTTCATCATTAATATGTTATTTCATCATATAACATTAACATCCATCAGTTCATAATAAATAATAATAGACACATTCACACAACGCAAAGTGCACCATTATTTTATGTGGAAAACCTCTTGGATTACTGAGAGGGGGGGTGAGTCAGTAATAGAGAAATAATCTTTTTTAACCAAAAAATCCAAGTGTTATATAAATGTAGCATTATCATCTAATAGTTAGAGAGTAAATAAACAATGAACAAATGAGGAATCATACACAGTACACCGGTGTTTTTACGTGGAAACCAAAGAATGTTTCCACAGAGAAAACCACAGAATACTTTTTCTTATATGTCTTTAAGAATTACATTCATTGGAAGCACCAACTTCCTTTTTTTGCCAGATGAAACTGGAAGGAGGCTCCAACCCCCTATTTTCTCAAGCTATAACCTGAAGGAAGCTCCAACTCCACAATTCTGTGGCTACAACCAGAAGGAGTCTACAACCACCCAGTTTCTCAGGCTACAACCTGAGGCAAGCTCCAACTCCCTAATTCTTTGGCTACAACTAGAACGAGGCTATAATCCCCTATGTTCTCCAGCTACAACCAGAAGGTGGGTAAAACCACCTGTCCTTGCCCCGTCCAACCTCCCTAACGTAGAAATAGAATGATGGAACCACTATCACATTATCATTGTGAGATATATTGTTGTAAACCTGTACCAATCAACCTATAATCAACCTGTAAAAACCTGTACCAATAACCTGTCCAACATATACCATACATCAACATATACCTCAACCTATACCATAAACAAATGCATCAACCATGCACCAAATCTATACAAATAACCTATCCAAACAACCTGTAATCAATATGTACCATAAACAAGTGCATCAACCATGCACCAACCTGTACCTCAACCTATACCATCAACGATTGCATCAACCATGCACCAAATATGTACCAAACATGCATCAAATACACATAAACTATGACTCATTAATATGTACCAACATCATCAACTATACACCTCATGTATGTGCCAATTCGTCAACTACTTGTCTACACCATGTACCCAACATGTACCTCAACCAAAAGCCCTCATCAATTTCATCATCCAAATCTGATTTGTAACTCTGTAATAGACCTGGTGTATATGATCACATACCTACAAACCTTCATTAACTTTAAAAACAAGAGACTAGAATTTTCATCAAACTTTACTTTAGTCTCACACAACTAATTTTGGATTAGTCAACAACCCTAACTTGAAATAATCATAACTATGTACATGTAATGAATAAAGATCTAAAAATAGTACACAATGTTCTTCAGTGTCTTTTATGCAATTCCTCCAGGTTTCACTACTTGGAACCTATCAGAAAAGGATTTATAGAAAAAATGGCATACCTTGTTGAATTCCGACTTATTCTAGAGAGAGAACTTGTAGAGCATGCCCCGCATGGAATATTTGTTGTATGGATATAAACATTGTACACAAAATATTATAGAATATACTATAACCAATACATTTGGTCTTACTAAATTTGGATATGTTATGAAGAAGTTATGACGTGTTTACTCGTAACACATGTTTTAGACTAGTTTTAGGACTAGCCAAAAACCATATTTTCCATAGAGTGTAACTCCAAAAATACAAAAACCCACAAGCCAAAATTTTTATCAAAGCTACTTGGATATATTTCCTCAATGGTCTCCCAATTTCATTGTTTGAATCATTCTATAAAACAATTTATTGTGAAAATAGTGAGATGACCTATAAATAGCATACCTTAGAAAGCATCAACAAAAGAATTTATTCTCTCTTGAATTGTGACCTTCTTTACTTCATCTTCCCTCTAAAATTCAGCTTAGATATCATTTGGTTACTTTAGTCACTTGTAGATATTCAATATGCTCAATTGTGATTAAAATGAGAGAGCCTTACCTCTTATTTATACTTTCATGTAGCTCCCTCAAGGGGTTACCTTTTAACCATCTAAACCCACTTTCCTTATTTTAGGGTTAACCCACTTCTAACCACATGTCTACTTAGTAATTTATCCATTAATTTTATCATTTAAATAATTTCTTTTGTATCCATTTTGACTTACAATACACTCATCACTTCACTTTATTATTTACCTTCTAAAATATCTTAAACCACTTTCCTTATTTTAGGGCTAACCCACTTCTAACCACATGTCCACTTAGTAATTTCTCCATTAACTTTATTATTTAAATAATTTATTTTGTATCCACTTTTACTTATATTACACTCATCACTTCACTTTATTATTTAAATAATTTCTTCTTTGCAACCACTTTGACTACTTCGACCTTTTGGGGCTTCTAGATGACTCATGAGGGTTCTCCAACTTCACACGGCCATAACTCTCTAACCGTGAGTATTTATGTAACGTTCCACATACCAATGGAAATGGCATGACATGTACTATCCATATAGAATAGTCTTACACTTAAATATATTAAAACTCATACCATTATACATCAAACAAACTTGGGTCCATTAACCAAACCTTTGTGCTACTGAAATTCACTACCGGACTTTCTTCAAGGGTTGACATCAATGAAAACGAACCCAAATAATCAACAATATTCCCCTTTGGCATTGATGGAAACATGCTGATGTAATACTAAATTCATATCACTCATTCTCCCGCTATGACCATTGCTCCCCCTGTGATCATCGCTCCCCCTAGAACCATGCCTATGTTCTCTTTCTCAAAGCATTTACCTTTGCATCTGATAAATCTATCCCCCTTTGTCATTAATGGAAAAGGTATCTTTCCATCTGGGGTTGCTCCCCCTAACTGAATTATCCTTAGGGATACTCCCCCTGACTGAACTCTTCCTGAAACTGATCCACCAACCTAAATTGTCCTCTTTATGGTGCTTCCTCGTGTAAATCTAAGAAATATAAGATAAGAATTCAAAATAATTCATTTTGGAGTAGGATTTACTTTGAGTCTCTGGCGAAAATACTCAAAGGCTTCTCTTGGAAGCAGTTTTGTAAAGATGTATGCCACTTGTTATTTTGTGCCCACATATTCAACTCTCTTGTTCTTCTCTGCAACTTGTTCCCGTAGAAAGTGATACTTTATTGGAATGTGCTTCATCTTGGAGTGCATCACCGAGTTCTTTGAGATACTGATGGTGTGTGTATTATCACAATAGA